>LSSL01006971.1:0-12575 GCA_001953115.1 Smittium mucronatum | reverse complement strand
TTTCGTTAATTTTTATGCTATAAATGGAAATAATTTGATGATTTGATCACTTTTGCAAATATTTTCAAAAATCTGATCAATTTAATAAATATTTCTGAAAATCTGATCATTTTTGCTTTTTCCCATTTTAATTTTCATAATTGACAGGTATTAAATAATGAAAAACACAATTCGATTTTATTGCGTCTAAACTGATACGTTTAGAAACGATTTGATAATTTTTGCCTAAATTGACAGGTTTTGACTCGAATTGACCGCTTTTGACCTTTATTTGTAATATTTAAATACTAGAAAAAACCAAAATAAAAATAATAAAAAATGAAAGAATAATTAATAAATTCCAATACACTCCCATATGTTCCTCTAACAGCTCCCTAACCACTGAGCATTGGCTCAAGGAATAATAAAAGAAATAATTTGAATTCTTTTGTTTGAAATGATAATATTTAGTTTTAAATCATCTATAGATAATTTTTCTGGAAATATAAAATTAAATATTAGTAAAGATGTAATTTTATTCTATATTTTTTAGTTATTTTTAAATTTAGGAGAACTTCAATTTGAAACTGTTATTATTAGATATGTTTAATATGATATATATGAATATATTATTATATAATTTATTGTAATAAATATCACAATATATATCAATGAATAATACTCAATATATTTTTCACTGGAACTTTAAGCCCACCGTACCCTGAAGAAATTGAGACAAAGTTAAATATGGTATAAATGTTAATTTGATCACTTGAAATTATAAATATTGATGAATATTAATTTTATTAAATTAAATAAAAATCACATTAATGCTTTTTTAGATAAGGATTCATTTCATCAAAGTTATATATTCATGTATTTATTCAAATATTAAATTAATTAAATTAATTAAATTTAATATTTAATAATAATTTTTTTATGTTCAAAATAAAATAAATTTAATAAAAAAAAAATTCATGGGTAATACATATTAATTCGATAAAGGTATTGGATTTTGATTTTTTTTCTTTTTATATTATACAAGCGCTTATTATCAAACAGAAGTACTTTTTCTAGGCCAGAGCAGCTTGAAATTAGTTTTTTCTTAAATATTTTGAAAAAAAAAGTTTATTATTTAAATAAAAATTGTTTTTTAACTTCGGCCAGCGTATATATTTTATTTTATCCGATTTGGTCTATATTTATAACAATAAATAAAGAATCTCAGAAAATAATAATTTTTAAATGAATCATGTAGAAAAAAAATGAGTTTTTTTGTTTTTTTGTTTTGGATTCATTTGTTTATTAATTCATATATAATCTATGAAATATTTTTTCTAAGATTTTTCCAATGTAATTTGTTTGGATTTAGTTTTTTAAATCATAATTTTATTTATCAATTTTAACTTGAAAACGTAGAAATCAAAAATTGTAAGCCTTGAATATAATAAAAGTGAAATATTTGTATTATTTAAATGGTTGCAAAATTTAGGAAAAAATAAAAGAGTTAATAATAAAACTCTTATTTGAAGATATAAATTTTTTTATAAATAGTGGTTAAAATAATTTTATTTCAAGCTCAAATCGGGATATTTTTTTCTCAAGTAACGCAATATTTTGGTAAATTTGATAATTTTTTCAAAAGCTCTAAAATATTTTTTAAGTCACATTATATCAATGTAATAGATTAAATTTAAATAAATATAAGTTAGGATATTTAAAGTTTTTAAAAATATAAATATGGTTAGAATAATTTTCTATTTAATTCATTTATACATATAATATTCGATATAGTCGGATATATTAAATTATGGTAGAAATATTTCGATTAAAAAAATTTATAATTAAAAAAGTAATTTTTTTATTTTGCGTTTTCAATTTTAATATTGATGGAGTCTTACGAATACAATTGATTTTTTATTCCTTAAAATTCAAAAAAAAAAATCCTAAATTTCAAATTCGAATTACCAAAGATCTCTTTTAGAATATAGTATAATGAAGAAAATATGTGTAATATCCTGAATTCAAAAAGACTTTTTAAATTGAAAACTCTTACCCATATATTTATTTTGATCCTCTATTTGATAAAGAATTAAAAATTTTAAAAAATCTTTATTTAAACAGATTTGATTATTAATTTGATCTATTGAATAAAGATCCCTCAAAAACTTGAAGTACTAAAGAAAAAATATAAAAGCTATATGGAAGATAACTTTTTTCATAACTTTCGATTTCGAAAATCTAAAAAAACTGTTATTCCATTAGCCTTTCATTTAATATAAACTCAGTAAAAAATTGCGAATATATTTGAAAGATAAAACTTACTATTAGGAAATTTTGAAACTCGAATTTCTAGTCTTACTAATTTTTTAAGCAAAATCGAATAGAACTAAGTTTTTCTGATTATTTAGAAGCGGAACAGAGAATAAATTCTTCTGTTTAAAGTTTATCGAAACTAACCGCGATTTTTCAGTAAAGAAGAGTTTATTTTAGGAAAAAACAAGAGTTAATGTTTTTTATGTGAGTTTTATTATAAACATGATGATATAATGGAGTATTTATAAATTATCATACACACACCTACCTTATTTCTTATTTAAAATCACTTTTACCAGATGAATTATATGAATAATAGATAAAAGAAGCACATATAATCAATTTAAAAACTAAAGAGAATACTGAAGAGAATTTTGGGCACCTAAAAGCTAATAATAAAAACCAATTTATTACTAATGAGGAAATAAAGGATAAATGGTTTGTTTAAATATTTATCACATAAAACCGAATCCATTGAAAAGAATTAGTGAAATTAACAAACTGTTTGAAATTTTTAAAATAATCTCATAAATTTTTGCTACAAGTTGATATTAAACTAAAAAATGGTATTTTGAAAAAAATGTATATCTTTATTGATAATAATATAAAAATTTATACTAAGGAAAAAATCTTTATAAATTTTATATAAAAATAAAATAGATGAAGTTTATAATAGAAAAAAATATAGATTACTTATATTTTTTTAGATTAATTATAATTTCACCTATTTATAACGGGGTTTATTTTATTTCTGACTAACCCATATATAACTATTTTAAAATTTTGAATTTATATATTTTACTTATTATAAATTAAATATTTCTATCTTAAACAATGCGCTAGATTCAGGTCGGTATTATTATATGTTTTTTACGAAAATTCAAAATGATTATCATAATAATTCTTATTTGAATTTATATAAAAAATAAGAGGATTATTACTAATGTTTGGATTTTTTATCCTTTCCTATGTCAATTTCTATTCTTATATCATAATTCAATTAAATTGAATTTTTTTAAAGTATATCTTAATAATAATGCGAATTAATTTTACATCAAATTTTGTATTGCCAAATTTAGATGTTGTCAAATTTTAATCTTTTTGGATGTACATTTTTTTATATAACTTTAAGCTAAATTTCAATCGAGGACTTGTAATATATAAATTTAGTTGAAAAATGCGACATATTCAAAAATAAACTTTTTTTTCATATCCAGAAATGAATTGTAAACATTTTTTAACAATTTTATGATTATTTTCGACTTAGGTGAAAAAATACAAATGGAAATATCGAATATACACCTAATATAATAATTTATTTAAAACTTAATTTTATTTAAATTTAATTGAGTTATAACTATGAAATGAAATTTTAATCATTTATATAATGCTTTTGAAAAAAAAATCAAGTTTTTCAATATAAAGCGTATCATGATAAAAAAAATGTCCCAATCTCGCATCGAACAAATATACTTTGAGACATTAGTTATTAACTCTTTCATTTAATTTAATAAATAAGAATTATTTTGAAATAATCGTTTATTATTTTATAAAAGATAATTTATCATAATTTAATAAGGTATTTTACTTGTATCTTGATCTTTTTTTTTAAAGAAAACTTATAATGTAGTTCTGAGATTTTGTAAATTATTATTACAAGTATAAATAGAGATGAATGGAATTCAAAAAAAAAAACTAAGAAATATAAAGGTCAAAATTATGTGGAAAGCAAAATAAGTAATATTTTTCAATTAAATATATGAAGATATTTTCATATTCGAAAATTTTGGTATCTTTTTCTTTAGAAATTCAAATATTAAACGCATTTAAACAAAATTTTTCAGAAAGGTTAGAATTTTATGATTTTTTTTTACTCATAAATTAGTATAAAGTAATTTTATCAAAAAATTATTATATCTTTTAGTACAACTGATTATTATTAAAATATATGGTTTCTCTTTTAATGCACCTATCTCCCCTTTTTTTTGCAATATAATAGTGTATATTTTAAAGAATCTAATCATGAATTTAATCATAGAATATTAATCACTAGGATATCTTTACAATTAATATATTTTAAATATAAGTTTTATTTGGGATAGGGGTTGATTAAAAAAAAGAAATGTAGAAAGTATGAGTCAAACAATGAATAGGAGAGGATGAAAAAAGTTAGAAATCTTAGCAATTCTAAGGTGGATAAGCTTCAATATTTATATAGCATATAGTTTAGTGAGATCATTTATACTTCGGAGAGGTGAAATAATTTTGGATAAATATCTATTATGCGTATTGAGCTCATTTTCTTATTGCTAATTTTCCGATTAATCTTATTTTTTGAACAAAATAACTCTGTAAATTCAATATTAATCATTATTAGTCTGTTTTATTTATCCATTAAAAATAAGGTTTAATTGTATAGCTCTTTTTAGCATTATAATTTTAGAAAGAAAAAAGTAAATCGTAACATTAAAAATTTTAAAAAGAATTTTATTTTTCATTAAGTCTTAGAAGTTTTAACATTAGATTTATATTTTTTATAAAAAAAAATTTATAATGTAAATATATGATATTAAAAAATTATCATTCGATTAACTAAAAAAGGTATTACACGATAATTTTTTAAAAAAAATTTTTAAATATATTTTTATGACTTTTTAATAATTTATTATAAATATAAAAAGGAAAATAATTAATTAATATTGTTGGATTAAATAAATATACTGTATTATACGTTATTCCTTTATTAAAAAATCTTATTTTTGCTATGAATTAATATGTAACCCCACTGATAAAATCAAAACAACTTTTAAAATTGAGTTAAAAGCTTTTCCCCTAAAACAATAATTAATAACTTTTTAGATTTTTTTCACGAAGAATTTTCTTGTAAATTACTATAATTTAAATATTTTTATTATCTTATATATAATCTTTTGATATAATTTCAAATAAATCGGCCACCAACGTGATTGAGGCCTTTAAAGGTTTTAAAGAATAAAAATTGGATATAATCTCAAATAAAACAAAATATTTCCAATTATTTCAAATTTTTTGTAAAGTTACAATAATTGTTTGTAATGTTTAAAATACACTAATAATGTTATATTAGGTTTATTTTGTACTATACGTGTTTTATTCAATAGTTTAGATTTATTTGAAAATAAGCCACACTTTCAAATAAGCGTTAAAATTTCAATTAAATGCGTTTTATTCAAAATAAATACATTTTTAAAATTATTGAAATTATTAAACTTATTTTAGGCTTAATTTATTTTTAATTTTTGAATAAAATTGGGTCAAAGGTTCTAAATTAGAATTTAAAATCTGTGATTAAAAATAAAAAAGTTTTCTATACATTGGTGGAAAAAATAAAGATAAAAATATGTGATTTTGATACATTAATATAGGGTTTAAGAGTGTAATCATCGTAAGCTTTATGAAAAAAAATCCAACTAAAATAATAATTTTTATTTTGAGTACGTTTTAAGCTTAAATTTTTAAATCAAAATAATAAAGATACTCAGATTTCAATTTAATCCTAGGACAATTAAATAGAGTTTTTATAGAAAAAACTCCTTTTTTTTTATTTTTTCAAAAAAAAAATCTTTATATTTTATCCAGGAATTTATGAAGCTATTTATATAAATAAAAATTAGGAAAAAGCTAATAATGAATGATATAAATTTGTATTTTTTGTTATCAGAAAATTACGCTTTTAGGTGTCAAATTCCTTATGAGAAAATTTGAAAGACATACAAAGTTGTAATGATTATATTGATGCATCTCTGATCAATTCTCTATTTATTTAACATTTCACCAAGCTATTTCTTTTAATAGCTAGATAAATTTAAATATCTAAATAAAAAAATCAAGATTTTATTTTGTTAAAAGATGGAATTAATGTAAGAGATTCTATCTTTTTGTGAATTGGAGTTAGTTTTGAGAAAATTTATGAAAATATAAATAAATAATTATAAAGTTAATAAATCCTATAATTTTAAAAATGCATTCATTTTGAATAAAATGAATTTAATTGAAAAAATTAAGCTAATTTGAAGGTGAGACTTATTTTCAAATAAATCTAAACTATTGAATAAAACACGTATAGTACAAAATAAGCTTATTATAACATTATTGGTGGATTTTAAACATTATAACCAATTATTTTAACACTTACAAAAAATTTGAAAAAATTGGAACTATTTTATTTTATTTGAAATTATATCCAATGTCCAGCCTTTAAAACCTTTAAAGACCTCAATTTCTTTGGTAGCCCAATGTTTTGATAAAACAAGTATTACGCCAATTATAATAACTAAACACTAATCGATACTCTATTTAATAAATTTTTTCCTGCTTTAGTTTTGGTTGAGCTATTTGAATCGAAATTATTGGTTAATTTATGTTTAATAACTGCATATTAAATTTGTGTAATTTTAATTTTTGGGGTTCGCAAATAATCTAATAGCGGATAAATTTTTTGTTATTGAAATAAATCGTTCAGCGCATAGTTGAATTTCGTCAATAAAAGCGGTTACCGGAGAGCCTAAAATAAAATCTTTCCAGAAACTATTTTATTTTAGAAAACGCTTTCAGCTGTTTTTTTTCGAACAGATATAAAAAAAATTTCAATCTAAAAAACACAAATGAAATGAAATTTATTACGTATAAAAAAAATCAATCAATCTTAAAAATCCAATTTTATAAATAAAAAAGAGATAAAATTATTATTTAGAATTAGTTGAAAATTAGAAAAAAATTCTTTGAATATTAAATGTGAATAATAGTTTTTTACTACAAAAATACTTTCTTTAAAAAATTCTGGAATTGGCGAAGCAGAATTTTTTTTTTTCTTTTTTAACTTTAAAAAAATTATCAACTAAATTAACATTCACTAATAACATTATATTTTCTTGAAAAATAATTAGAAATACACTAATAAAATGATTTATAAAAAATAAGACGTTTTTATAAACTGAAATAAGTTATTAAAAACTATTTATTATTCTCAATTAGGGTTGCTAAATTAATAAGAACATCAATTTTCTTAAAAAATTCAGAAAAAATATATAATACACTAAAGTCGATGTTTTTTTTAAAAAAATTTACAATCGATACAATTTTTGCACTTTTTTTTCTTAATTCAGATTTGTATTTGTATTTGAAAGCTTTTTTATTATATAGCTTATTTATTTTTCATATTAATAATATTGAAAATCATATAAAGTCGATTCAAGATCAATCACTCAAAAAAAGTACATCTAATTTTCAATAATTTAATTTTTAATTTTAATTTTTTTTCTATTTAATTGTATTTTCAGATAATTTTAAATAGACTTGATGAAAAAAATTAGAGAAAGCTATATTTGTATCTATAAAATTATTATTAAATTAAATTAAAATAATGGTAAGCCATTTTTGCTTTTCATTCAATTTGATATAATGAATTTCTTTATAAATTTATCCATAAAAATACAGATTAATTTGAGTCCAGAATAATTGATGATGTATTAACCTCTTTTTGATATCCATGTATTTGAATTTTATTGATAAAGCTATACTGTTGATATATCATAATTAGATATTAAATTCAATATTTAAAATTAAGGCATAGGAATATAAATTATTTTTAATATTATCTAAACCATGTTATTCTTAGGAATCCAATTTTTTGCTATGGGGAGCTTTATAATAAAAATTATAGATGTTTTTTGATCTCCAAAAACACAAAGATAACTTTTTAAAAATAAAACAATCAGAAGAGAAAAATAATAGAATCAATTGAAAAATACAGATAATTTTTAATTTTTTGAAAAAAATTTTAAGATAAAAAACCAGATTAAATAATAGTCGTTTTTATGAATTAATATAGATTTTATCTTAAGGAATTTTTAAGTTCGAAAAAATTCTGGGCTTATCCGGATGAGTTTGTACTTCCAAGTACACAATAATGTTTACTAAATCAATTTATTGCCGTATCCTTCATCTAATTATAATTTTATAATAATTATTCCACCTAAACAATTTTCTTCGGATTTTTTTAAAAAAATTTACTGATAAAACATTTTAAAGTTTTTCTAATATGTCTTTTATTTTAGGATTAATTTTTGAGAATCTTGCTCGTAATCTTGAGTTACTTAAATAAATATTACTAAATGGTTTTGGATTAAGAAGATATGAAATAAAGAAATAATTTGGCTTATTATATATATCCCAATAATGTTTTTAATAGGATAATTTATAAAAATAAATTGTAAAAAAGAATCAAATTGGATTAAAATAAATCGAATCAAGTAAATTTGAAACAAATTATGCTAATAAAAAGCAAAAATTAATTAATGTGCCAAATTAAGTATAAAAAAATCCATTTGGATATAAATTAATGAATTTTATATCAGATTAGATAAAAAAGTGTTTAAAAAATGCTCCATTTGAATCAAAAAAATTTCAATATTGACTAATTAATATAAAAAAAGATTAAACTACCCATTTCTCAAGCAAAGTTATACCCATGCAATTTGGCGAAGTTTGAACCCCATCAAACCGATGTATTTTTTCAAAACCAAAATAAAAAATTATAGTTTGTTAAAACTTATTGGGGTTTGAGGGTTATTTCGTATCCCGTTATACATAAATTGATTTTACTAATTATAAAATCGTTAAGAATTTTCGATTTTCATTTCGAAAAATCTATTAGCAAGAGGTTATTTTATACACCTCTGTATAATTATAGAAAGTTTTTTAGGATTCAAGACATGTAACCTTGCATAAATTTGAATCTTGAATACTCGATATTTAATTTATCCTATCAATTTTAACCCTTTCAAAACCGGTGGCGGTAAAATTTCTTTTATTATTTATTCAATGCTATCTATAAAGAGATAATATTTATTGGATGAATCAATTAATTGGGCCAATTGGAATTTTTATAAGAAGTAAATAGGAAAGGAAATTTTTTGAATCTATAAGGATTAAATATTTTTTTACTTAATATGATTTGAAATTTACCCGTGTATACCTAAGTTTATTTTATTTTACTTAAATTGATAGATAAGTTAAATTTTTATTTTTATTAACAAAATTTGACTAAAATTTACCTAATTTGATTCGATTTTATTTCTTACAAATCTTTAAATTGGTATTGATAAATTTAAGACCAATTTTTTTTTTAAATTAACTTAAGTCAATAAATTTTTAAATATAATTTTAACTCAGTTTCTTATAGCATATAAAGACAAAAAAAATACATTTTTCGAATAAATTAATTTTGTGAAATAAATTCGAAATTTTTTTCTGGGTGCAGTATCTATAATATTTAATAAAAAGCACAAGAAATTCTGTATTGCAAAGGCATAACATAATTTTTTCAAATTTCAAAAAAAAATTTTATCATATTTTAAAAATGTTTGGAGCTAAATTTTCTTGAATTAAATAATTAATTCTACGTATTTTTTTGAGGTATATTTCTTAATACAAAAATTCCAAAAAAAAATATTAATAAATAGCAGTTAAAAGACGAATTATTTATTATGTTTTCTAGAGAAAAATGACAATTAAAAATATGGAAAAAATCTAATAAGATTCTGAAACCTCTAACTCAAAAAAAAAAAATAGCGAAAAAAAATTGTGATACCTAGTAATAACAGAGGAAAATATCTATTCAAAAAGTTTTTTTAATAACTTATATATCGATTAATGTACCGTATTTGATGAAGTATAAGATAAAACGTAAGAAAATTACATATGAATTAAAATTAGAAATAAAATTTATATCCATAAAAACTTAAATTGGAAAAAAAAAATTTCTTATAAAGATTGACTAAAAAATTTAATAACCATAAAAATAATTTTGAATTAATAATCAAAAGATAAATTTTAAAAATATTTTTAAAAATATCACAAGGATATTTTTACATTAATGGATTCAATAAGAATATTAGTATTGCATAAATAAGAAACCAAAAAAAATGAATTTCATGGATGGAATATCAGAATGATAATATGGAAGTATGAAAAAATAAAGAAAAATAACAATTATTGTATTATCAATTCATTTATTAGTAATAGGGGAAAAACTTCGTGATTTTTATAGGTAATTGAACTAAATTTTGTATTTTTTGGACTGTAAATGTCATATTTCTTAAATAAAGACGATAAAAATATAAAATGTGCATCAGTAGGTTAAAAATAGACAATCAGATAAATTACTCAACAAAAAAAATATATGATTTAATTGTAGTTGCTAGAATTTTTTTCACAGAAGTTTCACATTTCAATAATACAATTATAATTTAAAAAATTCATCACATTATACTAATTTTGATAAATTATTAAAAATATCGTAGAATTATTATATTTTTTTAATCATATATTTTAAATTTTTTATATTTACATAAATAATATGATTAGTATTATTTTATGGAAATATTTTTATGTCATATTATAATAGATTATCTATAATTTATTTTTTAATGTCAAAATATATAAATTTACTAATTTTTCAAAAGTATAACCATTGAAAATTCTTTTTTGTTTCATATGTTGATTTTAATTGAATTATAATTTTATTGAAATTATTTTGTATTTATTTCAAAATTTATTGATATCATCAATCTTTTATAAAATTAAAGTATGTTTTATCAAACAATATTAATTTTTTTATCAAAAAGAATATTATTTATAAATAAAATTTTTGGAAAATAATTTTATTTTTTTTGATATTTTGAAATATTTCTAATAAATAATAAATTTAATTGCCATACATTAACACTTTTTTTTAAAAATTATACACGTATCCTAATTACCAATTTCCACTTTTTATCTCTAATAATATTGTGTAATAATTCTAGTTTTTGAGATTATTTACGGTTTAATTAATTATAGTTGGTAATTATTATTCCTTAATTGTTTTTAGAGTCTTTCGAATTTTTTTTTTGTTAATTTTGATCCCCAAAAGAGTTAATCTAAAAATATCTATAAATATATAAAGAATCAGAATCTTATAATTAAAATAGGTGATGAATTTTTTTAAGAAAATATTTTTGATACAACCTATTATTTCTATAAAATTGGTAAAAGTGTGTAAAAAATAGAGCTTGCTATATTTTTTCGTTAATAATAAATCAATTTTATTTTTTTATGAGTAAAATATATATTAATTAGTTTCAAAAGGATTCAAAAATTTTTTTATGGATTTTGGAACATTAAAGATTTAAATAGTGTCATAGCCACAAAAGTGATCGAATCTTTCTGTTGTGAGCAATTAATCCTGCAATTATAACTTAATGCTGCTAATTAACTATCATTTGCTATCAATGATAATTTTTTTTTATTAAAATGAATAATTAGAAAAAGTATCAAGGTTAATGGAATCATCCTTTCTCGAATACTATATAGACTAAACTGGGTCATGGATTTTACCATAATACCGTTTCTTTTACTTATTATTTCTATAATTTTGCATAATTGAGATGGCTTTGAAAAATTAAATTTGTGTATTTTTTAAATTTGCGCATAAAAAAATCAGTTAAGATTTCAAAAAATTTCTAATTTATTTTGAAATCACCTAAATTTATTAAAAAAATACTTGTTCTCCTAAAAAAGTACGATATTTATGAAATAAAGGGCGTAATTTTAAAAATAAATTAGCTAAAAATATACTAATTTTCGAAAAAATAAAAAATCGAATAAATATTGCGTACGCTCGTGTTTAATATGTATTTTTTGGACTGGAGATAAAAATATTACACTTAAGTGTTAATAATAGATTCAATTTTATAATCAAACTATGTAAATAATTGATCGAAAGCATCTCACTTTACGAATATCTGAATAAAACTAAGGGTAATAGTTAAAATTAACTAAAAAATGTAAGCATAAAATATGTCTTTCCCCTAACACCTCCACAAAAATAATAATCTTACCCTCATCCTCTCACACTTACTTACTCTCGCATTATCCTACTATCTCTTATATTAATCTTATCACATTCCTTAATTTCCATCCTTATCTCCTCTTGTCACTCTCACATATAAAATTCCAACTTCCAAGCCTTACTATCTAATCTTACATTGAGTAAATTTTTTCTATTTTCCGATCATTTTATACTTTAACTTTGGACACATTTTTTTTTACTTATCTTTAGCTTGTTTTTTTAAAATATTATATACAGTCACTGAGATAAATTTTTTTAATAATATTTAATGAAAAGGTATCTTTTTTGGGGCTTTCTTTATAATAAAACTGGCCTGTTATAACTTATTATTTACAAATAATTATTTAGT
>LSSL01006970.1:0-17296 GCA_001953115.1 Smittium mucronatum | reverse complement strand
TAAAATTTTTTTTTTTTTTTTTTTTTTTTCATTTTCAGCACTAGTATTGATTCAAAAAATAAAGATAAACCGATAATTAATGAATTATAAACCTTAAAAATATATTAATTTGAAATTTTATGAAAGAATTAAACAATAGTTTAAATAAATCAAAATTAGTTTTTGATATAAAATATGAAATTTTTTCAAGAAAAAAGAGAAAAAAATCTCGTTTTTCCCAAATAAAAGCTCGATTTATGAATTCATCGAGAAAATTTTATTTTATATCCAAAAAAAAATTCTACTAGTATTTTATTTAAGATAAAAAAAAAATCTATCATTAAAAAACTAATATTAATTTTCGTAATATTATTCCATGAAAAAATCCAAAATTTAGGTAATTAAACTAACTCTGATGTAACTAGATAAATTCTACGATTTAATTGGTCATAATATTCTGATATACTAGTCTTGATTAAAGTTTACAAGTATTGGAGTGATTTTAACCGCAGATATAATTGCAAATATATGATTCGAAATCAATTTAATAAAGCTATAGTTTAGAATTACTTTAATATTCAAAATAAAATATGAAAAAGTATGTATTATTATTATTTTCAATTAATGAAGATTGGTTTGTGATTCAAGAGTAAAAATGAATGTTTTGAAATGAAATATAAACAAAAGTAACAAGACAATATTTTTCGTCTTTTTATTTTAATGAATATTCTTATCAGTATTATTTTTTACATTTTATAATTATGGCTTTTATTTTTTTTATTTAAAGATAAACCCATTTCTCGTTACAGAAATAAAGATTAAACTGAGAAATTAAATTATTATAAAATAATTGATTTTTTACTTGTCCAAAAAAAATGAAAAATAATAATTTAAAATTAAATTTCCGAGTATTTTCAAAATATTTCAAATAAGAGCAATTTACATAAATTTTTCTATTTTAAAACTATATTGAGATTTTTAGATCCAACAAAAATGAATTCTATACCAAATAAGCTAAAATATTGTTAAATTAAAAAAAATACCAATTATAAACAGTAAAAGTATTGATTCAAAAAAAATAACAGCATAAATATTATTTATCACTCCATGAATCACACTATTTCTAATTCTTTGCTCTAAAGAAAGAATTTTAAATCCAAAATACAAAAGAATTAATTAAATCTCAATTACTAAAATTTTGATAAATTTCGATTGAATAATTTGATTTCAGACTTAATATTCATGGAAGTTTCATTTGAAAAGAATCTGTATTCTACCATTTAAAATATGTAAATGGTTAAAATAATAATAATTAATTCTGTTTTTTAATATAATGGTTTATTTTAACGTATTAGAGATTCTTTATCGTCTGCATTTGCGTTTGAATTATTGTTATTATTATTAAAATCGGCAATTTTGTAAGCTTCTATCATAAAAAAAAATTGCTGTCTTTTTTTTAACATAATTAAGGAATTAAAATAAAAAATTAGTCAAAATATAAATTTAATCTCTCAATAAAGCTTATTTGTAACAGTCTTTATCATGATTTAATAATTTCTATTTTAATTTTTGATATTTTCATTCCTTATTATATAATATATATATTTTCTATTTAATATTTTATGATCCTGAAAAAAAACGTGCGTTTATAACCAGTATTTAAAAAAAGTTCAATAAAAATTAGCGCGTTGGGGGTTTAAATTTTATTATTATTATTTTAAAGGGAAAAAAATTTTAGCTACTCAACAGCATGAAAATTTTAAAATTCATGATAAATCGGAAGATAAAATTTTCAATGACTCAATTTTTCAAAAACATTATATAATTTTTAGATTTTTTTTTTATTAAATATCAACAAGATTGAAATTTTAAGATAATAAGAGAAATTAAATTTGTTTTTTTATTAAAAAAAGTTAGATAGAGTTTGGTTGATTTAATAATACAATAAAATTTATTAATTAAATATTCAATATTAAATAGTAGTACCTACTAATGAAATATTTTATTATTATTAAATTTTATTTTTATCCTTCGATCTTTAAAAATAAAAAATAATTTTGATGTATGGTTTTAAATATACAAGTTATTAAAGGACTGTATAAAAACTATCAAGTGGAATTAAACCAGATTTATCATAACCTAATTATCAATTAATTTGACATTAAAAAAACCAATATTCTATTATGTATTTAATTTTTTTTCTCCTCTATTGGTTTGGCGTATGATACAATGTTTCCATATTGAATAATTTTTTTTATTTTTTAAAAATTTAAAGCCATAATACTAAGAGATGCATATTAACAATAATTTTGATGCTGGAATTAATAAAATATTTTAAAAATATATTTTAAAACCAATACTAAATAAATTATTCATAGACTGTACAAAATAATTATTATTTTATTTTACAGAATCTGAAAAAAATTATAAGAAAAAGAAAAATTATTCATAATCCCTAAAATTTTTGCAAATTTGTATTTTCGATAATACAGATTTAATTATAGAAAATATTATCTGCTTTTGTCATTAGATGAAATATAATGTATATTTTTTTAGCATTCGAAAAAAAATTATAAGTTTTACAATATTATAGCGTTTTTTTGAAAATTTACCAATTTTTTATCTAAATTTAATTATAAAATTTTGCAATTTATGTATTTTCATATAATTTTTTTTTAGCTCTCTGAACGTATGATGATCTGAAATAATTTCTATAAATGATATTTAATAATGATTAAATTTACATTTTTAATTATATTATCAATAGATACAATTTAATAACTATTTCTACATTAATTCTATTTGAAAACCAATAATTTAAATATTTTCAACTAAGATAATGGTTTATTGGGATCATATTTTTGGTTTTACTGTATTCAAAAAATCGTTTTTTTTTTAAAAAACTAAAAAAATTACTAAAAAAATTAATGGGCTTATTAAATTTATGAACCAATTCGATTCAAGAATTCATTGATGGATAAAATTCATTTGTAATTTACATTTTTTTTAAGCTGTTTATCAGCAAATGACTTTTTTATTGTATATTACTAACATATTTTCATATCATAAAAAAATAATAACTTTTAATAATTGTTTGTTTCTTATAGAATACCAATCAATAATTTGAGGTGAAAAAAGCTGGAGGATCAATGACAGGGAAAATTCCAAATAGGATCAAAAATTAATAATAAATAATTATGGAAGATATTTATATATTTATAATTTTTAATATATGAATAAAAATTTAATAATAAAAATTTGTAATAAATTATTTTTTATAAAATTTTTGATATAGTTTGTAGAATTCGTATATATTTTGAAAATAAAAAATAAACTCATATATCTAGCTATTTAATCTTTCGAAAAATTTTCGGAGCTGTAATAAAATCAAAAAAAGAAATTAAAACCCCGCTTAATTCCAAAAAACTAATCAAATATTCTATATTTATCCCACGAATTTAATTTTTTCTCTGACTATCACAGTTTTAAACGGAAATAGCTATAAATTTTTCCTTATAATTTAAATTACAGACTCAATATAACCGCAATCTTGTACCTTATTTGCCTTAAAAAACTAGTTATATGGGTAAAAAATGTTTTTTTATTACCAATATAATCGTAAACTTCATATTGGCGATACTTATATAAACAATTAAAACAATAATATAAAAAAAAACAGATAAAGTGGCATAATTTATATTAAAAATTATATAAATATTTTAGAGAAAAAAAATATCAATTTTAATCTATAATATATTAAATCGGTATAAAAACCTTTAAACTAAGTAAAAATCTGGAAAAATGAACAAATTTAGTTTTGGTAAGGATAAACGCATATAAAATTTAATTTTTTTTTAATATGTCAGGGATAAATGAGGTGGTATAAATAGCTTATATAACTTTTCAAAAATAGCAGGTTGTAAATTATTAACAAAGATATAATAAAAAATAATAGATATGAGAACAAAATCTATAAATTTTTTTTTTAAAATTTCAGTTTTATTATTTAAGGATTATGAGAAAATATAAAAAACGGGATTTGTAAAAATTATTTACATTTTATTGTTCAAAATAAATAATCGCGTAATTCAGTCTTTTTTCTATTCGAAAAAGGTCCAATATACATATATGTTATGTAAAAAAAATTCATTATCCAGAAATATTGTCTGAGTTAAATAATAGTAATTTTAGATTAGATTTATAATTTTTAAAATGATAGAGGTTATATTATATGAGTCCAATTATTTAATTTAAAGTATTGTATTATTTAATATAATATATTCCATAGTTTGATTTTAAGTTATAATTTTATATTATATCAAATGTATTTCCGAAATCGATGGAATCATCATATATAGAGAAAATAGTTGGGAATAAGTGACTTAAAAAAGATATGAAAAGATTTTTCTTGGTTATAAAATTAGCAAAATATTAACCATTTGCACTTATTCTTAAAACTGCGTGTACTATATATAAAAAATATAAAGGTAATTCGGAACAAAATTTCATCAATATATAAAAAAAAACTACGTAAAAAAGGAAAGCTAATTGAGAGAATATATAGTTATAAATATTGTAAAATATAAAAAACATGAATTTATTTAATACGATTAATATAATTGATACATTTATTTCAAATAATAATGACACATTTATCAGATGCCTAATAGTTATATTAGGTAATTATAGTAGAATTAAATTATTTTATAGTTGTTTTCGTTTGGAAACAAATATTTGGGTTTAAATCCAATATTTAGATAGAAAAAATTGAATTTTTAAACATAATTTTTGTGAGTATCTATATTTTAGTATAATTATACTGTTTTGGGACAATTAATTAATATCAAATTTAATTTTATAGAATATTTCATAAGCGTTAAGTAGTTTTTATATTAATATATATACAGTATTACTACAAATATGATTTATATATTTCATTTTATATCATTATGTGTTTAATTAAAGTTTAAATGAACTAATTATAATTGGGTAATAAAGCCTTAAACTTAAAAATATAATTAATTTTTATCTTATTTCTTTATTTTAAAATTTAAAGTGACTAAATTTTTTTTTTATTTAGCCAAAAGTGTTCCTAATACTTATTTTAAATATTTTTCGAAACTAATAATAAAAGAATTTTTTTTTCTCGGTCCAGAATTGAATTATTAACCAACTATATATAATTTTTTATTAATATATATATATTAATATATAATTCGGATTAGTGAACTCTGAAATATAAAAAATATTAAATTAATCGGTATATTACCTTCAAATAATTCCAAGAATAGGGGTTTAAATTCTCAACTTTAATTTTTGAAAATTTTAAACGAATTTTTTATTTTATTTTCTCGTTATGGGTATGTTTTTTTTGAATTCTTGCTACATATTTATATTTTACTTATATTTTTATTGAAAAAAATTTAAAACATCATTTTATGCACGCTCAAATTTAAATAACAATTAATCAAAAGTTTTAAGATCTACCCATGTTTACTTGTAAATATTATAATTAAAATATCTTTATCATCATATATTGAAAATTTAATATTTCCATTTTTAATCAAGCCTATTTATAACTACAGAGAATTTTCGAACCACAAAAAGATATTAAGAAATAGATTTAGTTCCTTATAAATGGATCTTTTTTTAATTTGAGGAGTTTTTCATAAATTAGAGATGTAGAAATAATAATATCAATTCTGTTTATTATATTTTTTGAAACTAAATCATAAATATCAACTGTACATGAATATCGCCGAATTTTATCGGTTTGACTTTAGATTAATCCAATATTGTAAATTATAATTGATATAAAAATAAGTATAAGAAAAAGATTAAAGCCATTATTTTTTTCTGGTGCTGAAAGGGTTAACTAATAATGACAATTTTTATTAATTTTACAAATATATACGCAAAAGTTCAATTAAAAAAATTCCTCAAATAATATTAAAAGCACAGAGATATATCAGAAACTCAGAATATAAGTAAAGAAATTCAGATTTTTTAAAAATATTATAAAAAATTAGTTTAAGCCGCTTCTATTGCTATTAATTCTTATTTTAAAAAATCACTTGATTTCTCAATTGGTAACCAAAAAGTTATTATTTAGCTTTTTAAAAAAACTTAGTAAGAAATTTTAGTTATAAACTTATTTTATCTTTAAAAAAGCAAAATAGTTTGAAATTTAACACTTTTATCCATTATTTTTTACTCAGACTACAATATAAATTATATCATGATATCCTCCGTATTTTTTTACTTATGACACTATTGAAAAAAGAAGAATCAATAGCGGGAGAGAATCTAAATTTTTTTACAGCTAGTATAAAATATTGTGAATCTATTGAATCCATTAAATATGTTTTTATTTTAATCCCAAAAAAGAATTTTATCCAAGAATTTATGATTTCAGGATTTTAATAAGGTTTCAATTAGGGGTTTCAAGTCCCTTTTCACTTTATAAACGATTCATAAGCTAAAAAATGTGTGTTTTTATATCTAGACAATCCACAGTTTTAAATATAAATATTTTGTAAATTTATGAGGGATCATATGGATGAAATTTAATTTTTTTGTAATTGAACCTTATTTATGGCGAAAAAAATTAACTAATTCTGTTTTCGGATAATTTTAGTTTATTTATAACAAGTGTAATCATAAAATTTTCCAATAAAAATCCTATAAATAAGTATTTAAAATAATTTTTATTTTATTTATATATTAAAAATAAATTATAATAATAAAATAATATAGCTACCTTATAGCGAATTAATTAAATTTGATTTTGATTTGATTTGATTTATATCTATTTACTAAAATCCATTAATTTACATCAGTAAGAATTATATGGTTTACAAGAATCTATATTTCATAATATCTGAAAAACATTTAAAAAAAATGTTTTCATACTTTTGAACTGTATTCATATTTCTAAAATATCCTCTAAAATTAATCCAAAAAGATATTCAATAAAAATAAAGATAATAAATATAGTATACTATATTATGCATTATATCTCTTTAGTGGGGGTTTTTTTGAGGAAAAATTTAACATAAAGATTTAACATCTATCACCCAATCTAATTTACTAAAATAATAGGTCCAAAAAATATAATAAATATTCATTATATACCGTCGGAAGCGGATTCCCTATACTAGTTAGACTGGTATAAATCTTAGCTTTTAAACTGTTGTTGTGCGACTAAAGGAGAGGCAACACTGAGTGCACTAGCACACCCTGCTCTCTCACCCAGCAGAGAATTTAGGGCAGATATTTCTACCTTACTCGACCTATTCACAATTCGCCCGTTGCTCCCTGTACTAACAAAGCTAAGTTTTTATACAGCCCCCAGGTATGAATAATAGGCGAGAAACTTAATGGGGGATTGGGACCATAACTTAACGAAAGTTCAAGTAAATAAGATAAAAGATCTTTCAAAACTGCTTTCCCCACCAAGTTAGCCGATGGGCCTAAGAATTCACACGACTAAAGGGCTTCAATACTGATCGATTTCGAAACGTCAAAATCTCTATCTTCTGCTGCCTCTCACCAAGCGTCCACCTCCCGGGCAAACCAATAAGGTTAAGCACCGGAATCAACCAACTCATGTTTGAACGTAACCATGCCCATAGCACTATTTAAGCTAATGACTTCACTAAGCAAACTATAAAACTAACTAAACTATAAATCAGACTTACGGGTAATGATCCCAGATCCCAGATCACGAAGTAATAAACTAATAACTAAAAAAACCAAAACAACACTGGTAAAACAAAGACGAACAATAAAAAAATAATTTTATTAAAAACTGAAGGAAAAACTAGCAATACTATAAAACTAAAATATAAAGTGAATAAAAAAATCCTTTAGCGTGCTAAGACTCGCAGACTACAAAGGAGCGTAGCTTCACCTAAGGCGAAAATTTCCGTTCTACCAAATTAATACTAATTGCATTAAAAATTAGTTTATATAAATATTATTTGGCTCACATCCACATCAGAACAAAAATTACAAAAAAATATTATAAAACCTTCATAAATATCATACCCACACACACACACACATATTAACTTCTTAATTTTTTTTTATAAAAGAAATGGTGCTATCTATAAAATAAATATTATTTAAATCTACCCCAAATTACATTTGATTAATGAAAATTAATTCTAAAAGCAAATAATAATGGTGAGATAAGATATCAATGTATCTTCTTAATAAAAAACGAATCATATAAAATGAGAATAGAAGAAAGTCTTATACATGAAATATTTCACTTTCATTGTATCGCAAAAAAAATTAATTTAAAATTTTCCATTTATTATCGAATTAGGAGTAAAAACGCATTTTATTTTACACTTTATAAACTTAATAAAAAAAAATGTAATAAAAATAAATTTTAAAAAATGAATAATTCATATATCACCCCTTCTATTTTATAAGGTAAAATTAAGCCAGATGCTTTAAATCTAATAGTAATTTTTGATTTAGACATTATAAATTATCATTTATCCCAAAAAAAAGATAAAAAAACCAAAAATTTAAAAAAAACTAATCATCTAAAAAATATGAATATTTCTTTTATATTTTTTTGTAAATCTACAATAAAAATTTTTTATTGAAATTTTTTTTAAAGATTACTAATAGAAAATGTTAATTGAAATATTTTGTACCAAATTTGTAATTCTTAGCTAAAAAGCATAATATTTTTTGCATAATTCAGTTAAATTATCGAATCCATACTGATAATTTCTATTAATAAGTTTTTTTAGTTCTTTGTCTTAATAAAATCATAAATAACTACTTTATAAAAGATAATTAAGACCAATAAAAAATATTATTTATAATAAAAATAATAATAATTTTTTAAAATATATAAGGTCAGTTTTTTATAAATATTTTTTTTTTACTTATATCAAATAAGAATTTGGTAGGATAAAAAAGAACTTTTTTAAAAAAAACAATAAATCATTCAAAAATGATGAGAAGCAAATTTCATTTGGTAAAAATATTTACATTCATAAATTAAATAAAAATTATTTGAGTAAATATTATAGTTATTTTATCGATATTTATGGCTAAAAGTGGCAAGATAAAATGGAAAAAAAACCAAAATATCCCAGATTTAGTGGAATTTTCCAGTTACCAGATATCATTTCAACACTCTGTGGACTGATTAAAGTTTGAAATTTCAGAACTACAATTTTGGAAATTTTTATAAAATGATCCATTATATCTTAATTTACGAACCCTCAGGTATTTCTCATAAAATTTACTATTAAATCCGGGTAATAAATATATAAATTCAATAGCTAATCTCTCTTGCTTTAGTAGATCATACCTCGTGAAAATTGGCTCAAAGTGATGGGGGGCGAAAAACTTAATCTATGCTTCTTAATTATTCTGGGCACACCGATGCTAATAAAAATTTTGGCTGTCTACCGCAAAAATTATTGATCAGCGGTTTCAGCTTGTGATCACTTATATTTTTTTAGAATCCTTCCCTTTAAATAATTTTCCAACTGTCTAAAGTCGGGAATCTTTGAAATTTGAAAGTTTATTTCAGATTTCAAAGAAGGCAGGTATAGTTAAAAACATGCTGGCCGTTTCAATTAGTTTTCTATACCACCAAGGGGTATTTAATGTATTTGTTCTAAATTTTAAAATGAACGGTTTTAAAGAATATGAAATCTTTTTAAATTTTTATATCTAGGAATTTCATGGTTTATAGCCACTTAACAATCCGGAAGTTCCCCATTAGCATTTTTTGGATTACCTGACTTCTAAGTCTCAGGTCAGGGTAAAAAAATAGAAAATTTTTTAGATTTTTTTTACCTATTTTCCGACTCTCTGTTACTGGTGAATTTTCGAAAGCTTTTATTTCTGTCAATTATGGAAATTAATTATTTTAGTTTTTGGATTTTGGACATTTAATTATTTGTCTTTTGCTACCGGCCGCTTAATATGCTATTTTGAACTTTATTGACGACCTATAAGGTATAATATCCAAGTTTGAAAAATTGGAAACTTGAGTATGCATGCTCTCGAGTAGTTCCAGTATTTTAGAGCACAGGTTTTATAACCAATTTGCTTTGAGCTCGTATCATAACGTTAGGCTTACCGATTTTTAAAAAAGGCCGGATGATTTTTTTAATTTAGGCTTGGATTATTTCGACTCTGGCTTTAATAATCCTGAAAGTTCCGCCTGGTACCCAAAACAGCGTTTAAACAGTACTACCTAATTTACGCGTTTATTTTGAAATTAATTTGAATCTCAGATTTTTTCATGAGGATAATGCAGCTTAGGATAGATTTCTTGAATTTAATGCGTTTTTTATATGCATCGCTAAAAGTCCCCATTTTATAAATAATGAGCCTATAATTGTTTTTCGTATTTTTGATTATTTCAACTTTCAATGACGATAGATTGAGCGAAGAATAGCGAAATTTATTAAACTGCACGCTGATGCAAACGAATTCTTTTTCTAGCAGTTCAAACACCATTGAATGAATTTTTTTCCAAAAAAATTTCGGTCCCGAGCTCAGCCAATATCACTCTGTCATAGTAAAAGATGATTTTAGGTATCTTAAAGATGATATCAGGAACATATAAATCCTGGATATCATTAAAAAATCAACAATGTAGAAGTAAAAGATTATTAGTGAGTCTGGATAGCTTTTTTGCACTCCAAATAGGTGTTTAGTTAGTTTGGGAACATTATCTCCAATATTAATGGCTATTTTGAATGATACAAACATACCACAGAAGATTGAATAAGTTCTTTCCAATAATATTTCCTTCAGCGTGAATATTAGTTCTATTTAGGGCATTATTTTATAAATTTTGAGATAAAAGATACTAAAAACGTAGGTTTTTTGTTTTAATTTTTTTTCGAGAAAAGTTTCGTATAAGATGGGTTTTCAAACTGAGAGCCCTTAGATTTCTAATTACAACTTCTTCCTCGCCGAAATTTGATATTTTTTACATATTTGGGCCAAATAAGTAAATTTTATTTTGATTATATACTTTTTTTTTGTATCACGGAATTTTATAGAGTATGTGCTTTAAAAGAGATGTATTATGCGAAAATTACAGAAAGCAAAGATTAGCTTTATTTTTTTTTTCCAGACATTAATTAAAATAAAAGCGTGAATATTGGTCTGAATTTACACAGAATTGAAAAATAATCATATTTTCGAATATTAATTTTGCTATTGGTACTCTAGAATTTTTTCTGAGATCAGCAGTTTCTATACCTCACTGATTATTTATTAATAGAAAAGAAAATTATTATTGAATGTATCAGATAATTTCGTAATAATATTATTGTTTCAGAAATTAATATTATCTCTATGAAGTAGTCAAAGTATGTGTATATCAGCCATTTTTAATTAAAATAGCTCAAAATATTCCCAATAGTACCATTGGATAGTTCGCGATAGTTCTAATTTCAAAGTTTCAGCCCCCCCCCCCCCAGTGATGGTATTTTATATTTTTTATACATTGGATTGATAAGATGCCCTTGGCGTTTTCGTCAGTATGCAACTATATGAACCCCCATTAGATTTTGATCACATTCTTGAATGATTTATCTTAAAATAATCCCCTTTATTTAATAAGTTTTATGATCAGCTTTTTTTTCATAAATCGAATTAGATTTGTAAATTATGTAAATAATTTAATTGATTTTTCCATTTCAACTATCTCAAAATTTATTCCTACGGTTTTTGAGTGCATAAATCGCTTTTTTCTACTATAGAGCTACAAAGACCCAAGAAACAAATAGTATTTGCTTGAAACCACATTGATTCTGTCCATAAAATTTCGATATTTATACTTAAAGTCTGTTTATTTTTATATAGGATAAATTGGTGTTCTAATCATCATCCATTAATATTTGATATGTATCCAATAATATACGATAGGAGTTTTTATAAATTTTTTGGCCAGAATTTCAAGAAATTCGACATCCCAATTAAAACTAATTTGCGTTTGGTACGATATATGTATATATTCTTACATTCAACTGATTTTCTCTGATTCTAAGTAAAGTTCAAAAGTTATATCTATTTTTTGATAAGTAGAAACTTTGAAATATATAGATCCAGCAGATTTAGTAGTCCATCTAGGTTGTAGTAGTTTCCAAACTTAAAAATAAATATTTTTCAGTGAGAATATTAATATTGAAGTAACCTAATTCGTGTTTTTTTGAATATTTTTAGCCCCTAAGAGTGAAATACCTTGCAGTGGTTTAGTGTTTTAATAGCGTACTTTGCGAAGTGCACTAAGATAAAATTTCACATAGCGTTGTACTATTCTTCGTTGGGAGTAGCGGAGACAGCACACAGCGATTCGGAGGACAGCAATTCTAGAGGAAGACCATCTCGAAACATTAGGAACAAATCATTTAGCACAGCTGAGACATATTTTAGTGCAAAAGTCCAGCGTTCGACAGTCAGACGGATCTAAGAGTCTAGCAGCTATTTGAAGGAAAGCCATGTATATCAATTCCACGTTTGGGTAGGAGCACAATTTTATTAAACCTGTTAGAAGTACGCTCCGGTCTGGGACTCAGCAGCTTCAATGAACTATTTTTCATTGAAAAAGAGTTTAATTATTGACTGCATGTAACCTCAGTCATACACCTACTTGAAGCAAAGCCAGGGGGGTTTTTTCTGTTAGTAGATTGCACCATTTTCCCGTAGATATGCAGCCGGTAGTCTGGCAGAGAAGCTAATTGTAGATAAGATAAGATTCTTTTTCTTTTTTTAATATTTTTTTAGCATAGTTTTTAAAAGTTATCTTACAATAAAATTCTTTGATACAAAAAAAAAATTAGTATTTTTAGCTTTCATTTTTGAGACTGATGTATTGAAATTCATTTCCAGGGTTATGCAAATCAATTATTAAAATTTCAAAATTTCTCTCTTCCCTTTTAATCATATAACTCCAGATATTTATGTGTGTGAAGATCTTAATCGCAGATTTTTAATCAAAGTAAACTCTCATGAATCACAAGGATATTTCAATTAAAAAAATTTGAGATAGTACTCTAGCTCTTCTCCGGAGTTTTTAATGTTCCGAAATTAAATTTCGTAATTATAATTATATTATTTTGATCACAATTCAGGAATTAAAATTTGGATTCAATTTAATTAATTCATCATCCATCATCCATCATCCATCAAATTTCCATTTTGACAATTTAAGATATTGGAATACATGGTTTAATCCTTTTTCACCCCGTCAAATTTCGGAATTTGGAAATTTTGGATTTTTTTATTTAATTAGGTACAAGATAAATTTTTGATTAGTCATATGGAAAGATTTGGTATCTCTACTTGTTATACGTTTTCAAAATTTTAATAATCCAAATTGAAAACCCTTCAAGGAAGATTTGTGTAAAATTTATTTCTTGGATATTAAAAACTAATATTTTATAGGAAATATCCCTGAATTTCTTTTTACTATTTCATTATACTACCCAATAGCATAAAATGCATCAATATTGAAGTTCTTTTCACTGTTGGTTTAATACCAGTGTCGACTAAATCAAGTAGTATTTATCTTTAGCTTCGATGTCGAATTGATTCAAAATAAAGGTAAAAAACTCTAGGCTTAATCTTTTTATCAGTCTTACTGTGTATTTTTGGGCTATAGTCATTTTCTTCAAAGACATTATAACTTGGGATCATCATTTTCATACCATATTCTACATATGGTGTAGATTTTTTTAGTTTAATCTTACCTGAGAACAAAATATACTCTTCAAATAACTCCTCGCTTTGATATACAACGTCTATAAGATTTTTAAAGCTAGAACCATCTGCTTTGATAGAAATTTCATCTATCATTCCATCCAAATTCCATTTATTTTTTCGGTTTTTTAGCGTTTCATTTCTATTTCGTCGTCACGGAACCCTCCAAGATATCATCGAATTTTCCTTTTCTTTTTTTGTAGAGCCAGATTAGGGCAAATTAAACAAAACCTTTATAATTAAATTTATTTCCATAAAAAATAAATTATTAAGGAGTTATTAGAGATGAAATTTTTACCAATCGTCACTCTATGACCCTCAATTACACGACAAGTTTCATATATCGAGATATTTAGCGATCAAAAATCAATTTTAGCTTTTTTCGGTTATCAATTGGATGATTTTTTGTCGATTTTTCTGGGATAAGGGCACTCATGTTTTCAATGTTTCAACTTTTTTCATATAAATTACAATATGCTCATTTTTTCTGGATCGTGTTCGAGAAAGCCGATGCGTTTAATTTTTTTAAATAGAATCATCTTAATCAGATATTTATCTGATTTCGCGAATCATCCTCAAATGGAGAATTTATCTAAGATCAGTTTTAATACCGATACCATTCCAACTTTTTTGATGTTAGAGGTGATTATAAAGACGCAATGCTGTTAACTTAAGGAATTTTGGAATATACATATTTCCAAAATATACCTAAATTTTTCAGAAATAAAACGCAGCATTTTCGATATATTCAAAAGCAGAAAATGTAGTTTGGACTCTATTATAGATTCTCTAAACATCAGATCCGATTCAGTTAGCTGTCGAATATTTCAAAGCCAATCTTACTACTTCCTCCAAGTTTACTCCAAAAATATCCTACCTTATAGCATGAGAAGAGAGGGAAAAAATCTCAAAGAAAATTTGACCTCCTTTGTAAATCAGAAGTTTTAAAGGGTCACCGAAATACCTACTCTTATTGATCAACTTTATGCGTTCAGAATATATTTTTTTTCTCTACTTTATATTATATTTTTTTAGCTATGAGTTTTCTGTTTTTTAGAACTATCGCAATGTAGTGGTTCTAACATCTGGAAAATTCCATCACCACTCTGTGATGGATTCCAAAAACGAATTTCTTTGATCTTTTCACTTGCCAGCTTTGGTCAATTCATACATAAAATTTGTTGTGTTTATTATTTTCACCAAACTAGAAAGTTATCATAAAAAGAAATTCCTATTGTCATTTGATATTTTTTTTATATTTTAAATCGAGAAGCTGGGTATAGATTCTGATATATATTTTTGCAGATAATTGGTTCTTTTTAATAAGTGTATTTAATAATAGATAAAAACATAGTAAAGATAGCCTATATAAAATATTAAATCAACCAGTTTTAGCCAGGTAGTTTTAGTAGATGCCTTAGTGTTGAAAAAATGAAAAATTAGTAAAAAATAAATGATTTTGGTAATATAATCTATTAAATTTTAAAAAATAAATATGGAGTATATAACCTAGGATTCTAGATTCGTGTATATAAATTAGATCAAATATTTAATTTGCAGTTAGTAGGATTCTTATATAAAATACTCTGCTAATCTAATTTCAGAATAAAGTTTTAGTTTTCAAAACGGTTATTAAAAACAAAAAAGGTTTCTTTACATAGTTTTAACCGAAAAGGATATAAGTAATCCTATTATGAAGAGACCGTGTCACTATACCAATGTAGAAAAAAAACTTATAAATATTACATAATTTACGGATCATAATTTAGATGTATATACAAATAATATATTACAAATGAAATGGTTTATCATATAAAAAAATAATTATAAGTTATTATTAAAACAGACTTGTTTAAACTTTGCTATTAATTATAATTTTAAAACAATATCAATTTGTTTAAACCATAATTATAGGGAACTACGATTATATGATTTTTTTTTTCTTTTTTTGTATTAAAAATAATTAAAAATTTATACCTACACATAATATATTATGGAAACTTTTTTTTCTACAAAGCAATTAAATATAATCTTCTTCAATATGGATTTAATAAAGAAACTAAAAATCGATCTGCATTAGATAAATAAGTTATTTTGCTCTATCAAGTTTCTTTATTTACAAGACAGCACACATTATTTATGAACGCCCATAAAAATTTTTAATCTAGTTAAATGTATTTTAATGCTTTAATTATACCTTTCACCACTAATATTCACATTTATTTCTTTTTTTATACGTTTGAAAATTTAAATTTAAAAAAATGATTTTAAGTACCATTATATGCTAATTTTACTTACCAGTAATGAAATTAGTAATATGTCGGTATAAGCCGTGGAACAATTGATTCTGAGTCGACAGAGGGATTTAGAAATAAATTTCAATGTCTAGATAATTAGATGTAGCTATAATGGCATGTTTAAAGTTTAGATGCAGTTCTTATTGGTTTAATTATAATACAAATACGTATTTCATTCTGTTGGTATACGTATAAACTAATTGTTTCTTCAAGTCTATTGGTATATTTATAGAAGATTGTACTAACTGTTGGCCCAAATATTTTTATGGGCAATAAACTAATATAGAAGCTAGTTCACTAATTTTTTTCAATATGAGGCATTTTTAGGTTACAAAAATTTGAACCCCCCCCCCCCATATTATAGGATTATCAATTCTTACTGAAAAGAAGCAATATTATGTATGATATTTTATTGTATGACTTTTTTTCACCAAAAATTAAACTGCATTCTATTATTATATGATATTTATGTATCATGCAATTTCAACTCTCCTAACCCTTTACGGGACCAAGTTCTTTCTTTGCTCCTATTTGTGTATATTGGATATCAAAATTGTTCTAAAGTCGACTTTATCCAATAACATGAAATAATTTGCTGTCTAATGATAATGGCATTAATCATAAATGAAAGTCATTTTTATGCCATTGGAACTTAAAGGGTTAAAAATACTAAATAAATTGTTCAGTTTAACTTAACATGAAAAATTTCCCATTCTCCCGGATTAGCATTCAATTGGATAGTCACACGTCACATGTTTATTATTTTTTCTTTTAGATTCCCTAAAAAAACATTAGATTGAAATATATTTTGTATTTTTTATTTTTGTAATTTTGATAGAGTATTAATTTAGGAGTAGTAATATTTTAAATATTAAGCATAATGATATAAAAACTCAAATCTATAAACCCAGATTTTATTTTATTTAATTTCCAAAACCGATTATTAATTTCAAACTTAAAGAATGATCGTATTACTCGAAAATCATTAGGCCCATTCTGGTGAAAATAAGAGGGTGAATCTTAGATTTATGTTCAATAGTGTAACTAAACAGGATTTAACAAATTTTGTTTATCCTTATAAGTTATGCCATTGTCATTATTAATTCACTTAAACCTTTGGTCAATGTACTTAAATATATATTGATTGTTTAAAGGCACAGATTAAATGTCTACATTTTTCTTTAATGTTCAAGATCATCTTCTAAAAAGAAAGAAAATAAAACAATACGTCATACTTTTGTTACAGATTTTTTGGAAGTTTG
>LSSL01006968.1:0-16183 GCA_001953115.1 Smittium mucronatum | reverse complement strand
GTCTTTAGAAAGATTTAAAATAGCAAATTTGGATAATTTTTATGAAAATTTTAGGATGATTTTTTATTGAATCCTCTTATAT
This sequence comes from Smittium mucronatum, assembly GCA_001953115.1. Classification (NCBI taxonomy): domain Eukaryota; kingdom Fungi; phylum Kickxellomycota; class Harpellomycetes; order Harpellales; family Legeriomycetaceae; genus Smittium; species Smittium mucronatum. Next base: position 16,101 of record LSSL01006968.1, on the reverse strand, counting down.
CGTGGTATCATATCACTTTATTTCACAGAAACTTTAATTAGTTTTATAAATTAAAAAGAGGTGTTCTCTCCAACTTACTAATTCAGGCCATATTATTATTTGCCAAGGGTTTTCAATACCATAAGTTATATTCTGAAAGATCTGATCAAGTTTGAAAAAATTAGGGATTTAACAGGGTAATTTTAAAGGGTTAAATAATATTAGAGAAGTAAAAAAATTCTATAATTATACTTTTCAAGTACATTGAATATTTTTATTAAATGATTTTCTTATAAGACTGGTATAAATTTTTTCGAAGTTATAAAATCTTAAAATCTTATCGGAAGAATGAAATAATAAAAAGTTTAACTACGTAAATAAAAAATCTATAAAAAATTAAATTTATATTTTTTTCGAAAAGCAAGGCAGTTGTATAGATTAAATTAACATGGTTTTTTTTATGATATAATATAACTATTAGTAATTTTTGACTATAATATTTCTAATTTATATATGTATCGTTAAAAATATACATTTAGATACAGTATTCTGGATCCAAAGACACATTTAGGAAATACCTATTAATATAACATAAAGAAAACTATAATAAATAAATATTTCAAACGGGTAGTAATAAAATATATTCAATAATTAAATTTAGAATTGTAAATTACGGAACAAATAATTTTTTTTAAATGTGAATATTTATTCGTATTAAATATTTAATAATATTTCATCTCTTTTTTTATATTGATTTTGAAAAAAACATGGCCTTTTCAGTGAAATAGGATATTTTAAAATTTTTTGATTATCATTAGTTTTCATTTAAAGTAATAGAGATTTTGAGATTAAATTTTTAAAATATTTCAAAATAAAAAATAAAGAGAATATATATGAAATTTTATTACAATTAGATTATTTATTTGGTGCTTTTATTTGTGATAAAAGAAATAAAAAAGAAATAAAATAGGTAATAATTAATTATCTGAGTTAAATATAATTTTTATAAAAAATTAAAATTAACTATTGAATATTTTACGAAAAAAAAAAAATTCACTCTCAAGTGAATACTATTAAAGTTTTTTTTTTTTAAAATGAAAATAACATTAAATAAAAAAATATATATTTCAAATTTTTTTGGAGAAAAAAATATTCAAGCCATAATAAAATTTGACTGAAATTATTAGCCTCATAAATATCAAAACTTTTATATTTATATATTGAACCTTTTCTAAAATATAATACACATCAAAAATATAGAGAAATATAAATTTTCAAAAATTATTATAAAATTATGATTAAAATATAAATGGTTATCTTTTTATTAATTTTATTTCCAAATCAACAAATATAAATCCAAAACATCTCTAAAACCTTTTTTTGAAATGATAATGTCCAAGAAAAAGCTTTTACTGATATCCAAAATTTTAAATCTAAAAAAATAGATGTATTGAGAGTTATTAAAAATTTTGATTTTAGAAATATTTGTATTAAGCAAAAAAATTATTTGAAATTTTTATGTTAAGTTTTTTCCCATTATTAAATTAAAAGTAGAAAGTATGCACTATTCCTTTGATTATTATTGAAATAAACTTTCAACTACTATAAGTTAATATCTATAAATCTTCACTATATATTCAAAAGTCGAATGCTCTATAATTTTTTTATCGGCGAAGAATAAAAAAAAACATGAAATTTATTAAAATTAATTTAGAATGAACAGCTAATAATTTTAATTTATAATAAATATGAAATTCCAATTGATTCAAATTTTGGATGTTTTTATTTGTTTAATAGAGAAAGTTAACATGTAGCTAGAATTTAAATAATTTTCTGGCGAGATTTTTTAAATTTCAAGACTGATAAGGTATGTTGAAGTTGACAAAAAATTTAATTATATTTATAAGAAGGATTTTTTTTTAATACCATGAAAAATCAAAAATTAGTGAAAAATATTGTCTTTCGATTATTTTTTATGAAAGATTATTATTGAATTACTATAAAATTTAATTGAGTTAGAGGTAGATTAAGAGGGATCAGAAAATAAAAAATGGGATTATTTTTTTAATTTTTATCCTTAGTTAAAAGAAATAGATACAATGTTATTTTGTCTTATAAATAAAAAAAACCTGTTAGATGATTTATTTTTAAAAATTTACTTCATCTCATTATCATCCTTGATAAATAAATTTGAAGGCGACATGTTTAAAACTTAGAAGATTCAAGCGAAATCGAGCTAAGGAATTGAAATCTGGAATTGAATTAATTTTGGAAGATTATTATTATATATTAAGATAGTTAAATAATTATAAGCTTTTAATTGAAAATATTGGTATGGTTAGCTGATAAAAATCAGTCAATATATTTGAGAATGTATCAAATTGTGCCTAAATCAGTCAAATCTTCCAAATTTCGGTCAAATTGTACTATAATGGATCAATCTAGCCTAATAGAGTCAAATTGTAGTTTTAGCTAATAAAAATATGTCAAACTTTGTATTTTAAAAAATCACCCTAAATACTATCAGACCAATAAAAAAACATAAATATCACTGCTTAAAAATAATTGGTTTTTTGAATAAAAAATTAGTAATAATAATAAAATGCCAACGAAACGTTTTTATAGATCTATACATTTTCATTCAGTAGAAAAATATTTTCCCAACTATTGAGAAAAATGTTAAGATCTAAAAGTTTCATAAAAGGTATCCATTATTTACAAAGAAAATTTTCTACATATTTTAAATTTAGGAGAACTATATAAAACCCCAATAAGCATTTAATTCTCGTAAAATTACAACCCCAAATTTCTATCAGAGCATCAAAATGGAATCCAAATCGGAGGTATATCGACAAGAAAAAGCCCTAATACTAAATAATTGAGCTTACTAAAAAGTAAGGATATAAGGCCACATTTTTTCGACGAATATTTCCTGAAAGCCTCTAGGTGCTCATATTAGATAAGAATATTCTTGAAAACTATATACATAATAACTAAATTTTCTTTATTTTATTTAAATAAGATTTCTTAAATTTCAATATTTAAATAAAAAATGTTATTTTTATATTTTAGAAAGCACAATTGTATACATTGGGAACCCGAAATATGTCGACTGAACTTAAATTTTTATCCGAATAAATATAAAAATAGCAGCTTAAAAACTTAATACGAAGATGGGAGTCAGTAGAAATGTGGAATGACTTATTACCGTATAGATTTCTTAGTTTTATTTGAATTTTGCAATATAGTTTAGGTAACCTAAAATAACAATAAACTAAAGTGATATTTAAAATACTTGCAAACTGGTGTTTTTTTAACTTTTTTTGGTCTTCAAATCTTTTTAATGTCTTGAAAAAGGGTTATATCTAATATTACTGTAATTTTTTTGATTTTTAGGAATAATTATATGTGTATGCATTTCTTTATTTTCAAGAATTGCTCGCATGAACATTATATGTCTTTCCAGCTGAAAATTGTAGAGCATACGTAAAAAAATTTATAATGTTCAAAAAACTTAGCCATTGTGTCGAATCTTTCCCAGTTTAGTCTTTCATAAGATACACGTATGAGTCCCTTTCTAAAATATATATTTTTCTTTCTTCAACCAAATAAACATCAATGTCCCTATTTTTACAAATCAATGAAAAATCCATGGCCGTTTTTTTAGTTGTAATTATTTCGTTGTACAATATTTTTGAAGTATCAGGCTTTTTAAATCTATAATAATTCTGCAAAATGGTCACTGAAATACTCAAAAAATCCAATACATTTAGTTTTTTCCATTTTGTATATCTATCTTTCAACGTTATGTTGAATCTTTCCGAAAAAAATTTTGTTGAAGGGGGAAAAATGCTGTATCCTTCATACCGGCTCTCATTTTTCTGAAAATAAAATTCATCTATTTTTCTTATCACATTAATTAGCTCGCTGAAATTGATCTATTTTTCGAAGAAAATTGTTTTGATCTTTCAAAAATTTCAATATTTGGTGAAAGTTGTGTTTTCTTTAAATCCGCGTAAACTTTATTTTTTAACACTGGACTGATTCCTTTTAGGGGTTTCAACACATTTTTGGATATGTGGAAACAAAAATGAACTCTTTTAGTTTTAATTGAAAATTTGTAGCCGCATTTGAAATTTGCTGAGCAGAATCTGTAATAATTATTCCTATATTCCAGATTCGACCAATTTTCTTTAATTAAATTTCAAGAGTGCTCAGTATCCAGGATTATGAATCTTCATTATCCCTGCTTACTACTGCTATTGATATCGGATAGAAAAATTGTTTATTATCTGAAATCCCAGAGATTATAACAGGGTAATTGCCATCAATCAACTTAAATTTTGAATCCAGGTGCATATTTTCAGCCTCTGAAAGCATTTTTATTGAGTCCGCTGAGGTAACCAAAACCTTTAAATCACGTATATCGGATAAATAAGATGCCAAGTAAGGTTCTCCGGAATAATAATTCAGTTTTAAAAACTCACACATATTAGAGAAATCATTCAGAGTTATTTTGTTATATTTTTTCTCCTTTTTTGATTCGTTTCTGATTACGTTATATATTTTATCCATTTCAACTACCATTCCATTATTTCTTAGAATGCTGTAAATATTACCAGATTTATGCCCAATATTTTTAAGTTCCAGGATTTTGCACTTTATATCATTATTTTCCGTTCTAATACATCCATCGGAATGCGACCCCTTCAAATAAGTTAGATTTTTTCCATTATAAAATTCCCATAGCTTTAACATTGCAGAGCATTTAAATTCGTTAATATTCGCGCAATATAATACCGAAGACTTGTAATTTTTTAAGTTCTTCGAATATCGTTTCTTCCAGAATTTTATATATTCTGAGTATTTTGAATAATCTGAATAGTCTGAATCAACCCATTTATTTATGGCTAGGGGGTTTTTAAGTGAGATCATTATTTAAAATTTAAAATTCAAATGCTTTCCTTTAATTTTTTCAAAAAATAGTATAAAGTTTATAAAAATGTCTTCTAGGTTAATAGGTGTTTTTCTTTTCGTGGTATAAATTGTAGTACATTATTACAAAAAATCTAGTAAAAAATTTAGGAGGGCTATTGAAAATCAGGATTTTTAAGGTTTTGTATTCATTGGTTGTATTTTTTTTTATTTTTATGCTAAAAAATCGTCTTAGTTTTCATTTTTTTTAAACTGACATATTTTTATTGGGAAATACCACGTTTGACAATTTATTCTAAATTTATACAATTAAACACGATTTGATCGAGATTAAATCTATTAGAACGGTTTTTACACAATTTGATACAATTTCCCACAAATCGATTATAAATGGTTTTAACCTATTGGTATAATAGACAATAATAACTATTAAATATTTACTCATACATATTTTAAATAAAAAAAATTTAAAATCATAAATCAAGAAAATCATTTCTTTTTTTAGAATTTATTTCATATATTTCATCATATTTTTAATTAATAAAGAGCAAGTTATAACCCCCCTTTTTTTTTCTAAAAAACAATTATGACTATTTATACCTATTATATTTCAAAATAGATAAATTTAGAATATAGAAATTTCAAAACATATGACTTATCTCTAGTAAATTCATTAGATTTATAATTTCACCATTCTAAGCTAATATAATTAGTTTATAAATGCTTTAAAATATTGAAAATTTATGTTTTTGTTAATAAGATCCGATTTTTTAGATGAAAAAAAACAATTTTTATCCAAATGATACAAATATGAATAAAATTCTTTATTTATATTCATTTTACGAAAAAAAATTTCAATTTTTTTAGAAATTTATTAGGAATCAACGATATATATAATATTAAATTTAATGCAAATTATATCAATGTTAAAATGGTTAATAAAAACATTAATTTGTTATTAAAAAATTTTTGAATGCAATAAATTTAACTTAATAATGGCTTCATATTTGATTTTTTTTTAAAATAAAATTTTTAAGAATGATATTAATAAAATAAAATAGGTCTAATTTTCAAAAAAAAAAAACTGTATGTAAATCAGCTATCCCGAAATAATTCACATTTTTTACGGATACTGATTAATGACAGGCTTTTTCGATAATGTTTAATTAATTCTTTTTTTTTATTATTTCTTAAGAATGTTTAGCAGTTTTTTTATTGCCATTAAGCTTATTTTAAAAAAACTAGTTCTAAAATTAAATAAGATCAAATGAATAAAATTTCAATAAAATTTATCCAATAAACCTATCATTGACTAGAAATCTGTTTCAATCAGCAAAGCCAATTATCTTCACAGATATTTTTTTCTTAGGTATATTTAAAAATATATTTTAATTTTTAATTTTTTTTAAATAGCGAAAAGCTGTAAAAAAATAAGATAAAGTCTATTTATTTTGAAAAAATCAAAATAATATAATTATATACCCAAAAAAACATTAGAGCTTGAATGAAGACTCCAAAAAAAAAATTTGAAATTAAAAAATTTATAAGTTTTTTATATTGATTTTTGTCATTCTCTGATAAAAAAAAGCTGAAATTAAAACGAATTGGTTCAATTTAAGCATAATTAATTATAAAGTTATTTGAAAATATATTAAAACTAATGGGAGCATTCTTCATAGTTATACTAACTATATTTGGGTATTTTAAACTGTAGGAGAGTATTTACATACTTGGTCAAACTCAAACAATATATCCAATGTTTTTAAAGAATAAAAGTTTTCTTATTCTCTTAATATATTTCAATGCTCAATCATGTTTATTCATACTTTTATAATTTATTCTCTTACAAATATTTCTTTCTGGATTATGATACCTAAAAAGTATAAATAGAAAATTAATTAATCAGTCAAAAGTTCGCTATCTTTTTTTTTAGAATATGAAATAAAAAAATTCATAAATTTCCTTTTTGTTTTATATTATATTTATTTTTTGTAAAAAATATTAAAAAAGAAAAAAAATCTACAAGTGAAAACGTAAAAAAAAGGGGGTTAGTTTGTATTATAAAAATTATTATTTTTATTAAAAGAATGAGAATTTAACACATTATATTTATTTTAGTATTCTTAATAGTATTTTGTTTATATTGGATTTATAAGTTCTAATTTAAGAACTTTGTATTAAATTATATACCTTTAATATAAATGTATTGTTTAATTTTATTAGAAATTTATCGCCCTAAGTTACTAAAATTTTAATGGAGTGCAGAATTTTGAGTACAAGATATTAATTACATTGAATATAAATTTTTATTAAAATGCTTATATATTACTTTAGATTTTTTCCAAAAATTATATGATATTTGGTTTATCAATAATAAATTTGAAGAAAAAAAATTTTATGAAAAAATTTCTCTTTTTTACACAAATTATGCAATAATTTTATTTGTTTATTTTATTCCCAAAAATAATTTCAGCTTGAAAATTTTAGAAAATTAATATGAATATTAAAATTTAATATTTTTATCAAATTTTCAAATCAGGAATTCTGGGATTTCTTTAACTATGATTTAATTTTTTAATTTAAATTATCACCATAATTTTTTTTAATGGATATGTAGAAGTGTAAAACCCGAAAGAGATTCTTTTTATTTTACACATAATTTTTTGCATCAAACAACATTTCAAATTGGAATATAATTTATCAATATTTTTGATAAATAGCGTCAGTCAGATAAATAAAATATATGATGATATGTTTAGTAAAAGAGATCAAAAAAATAGAGTTGATAATAAAAAGCAAAGAAAGATTTTTATTGAAGAATTTCCTAGCTTTCAATGAGTTAATTTAATTTTTGGTTTCCAGGGTTTAAATTATAGTGTTTTTTTTAGATGTGATAATCTAATTTCAATATATTATATAGGATAATTTTTTATATAAATAAATCCTCTCTTATAAAAAAAAGCAGTATTCATGAAAAAAAAAATGATGAGTAGTGGAGTTTTTTTTCTGAGGAATTTTAAAAACGACTAAATATTATATTTTGCAATTTAAAAGTAATACAACTTTGATTCAGTCTCAATTTTTATCTTATTCTTTAAATTTTTAACAAGTTTATAATAAAAATAATCATTTACAAAATTATTTTACTCTACTTTTTAATCCTGTTGAACAAAAGTCAAAATTTTATATACAAAGGTTAAGATTATAAAAAACTAAATTTCAGCTTTATCAGGGTGCAAAAATAAAATTCTTGTACATTACTTAAATCCAAGCCTGGATACTCGGGAGTGAGGTCTGATATAGTACCATCTGATAAAAAAAATTTACTTTTAATGCTATCTAGATAAGATTAAGAAAACTCTAATCAAATATTTTTTAAATTTTTTATATATTTACAAGCCTAATCTACTAGTATAAGAATAATTGAGAATAAATTTGTTAATTCCGATGGGGTATATTTTTATCCCGCTTAAGGATTATCTGATGATGCAATTTTATTAGGCATATTTGAATTTTATTAGTTTGGTTTCCCTTTGATCTTATCAGGATTTATATTTTTATCTAAAATCTGTATTAGTTATCTTAATTAATCTTTTTAATAATATTTAATTCTATTATGCTTTATAACATTAGCTTAACTTATAATGTTTTTTTTGGGGTTTTTTCTTCTTATTATGGTGATATTCAATCTTTAAACCAATTCATAGTGGGTACGGAGCCACCAGCGACAGACGGGAGTGGAACGAAATTTATTAAATATTTTTATCTTTTATCGTATTTTTATTTTAATCCTTCTAGATTTTGAATATTATAAGCAAATTCCCTTTATTAAAAAAATTGTGGTATTTAGCCACTATCAGAGTATATTTAGAATATTTTCACTTTAAAATTTATTACTTTTTCGAGTATCAATAAATTAATGGATATAGATAGAGCGTATTAATTAATTTTCACTACATTTTTATTATACCAAACGATGGGTAATTATATAAAAAACTTCGAACAATTTTCCTAACACGGATTCATATTAGCGTATAATATACCTTAATTTTCTTTAAAAACTGATGTTAATCCCCATTTAAACCCACCACATTAATTGGCTATATGAAAATTTTTATCTGATAGAAAAAATAAATGAATTTTTTTTTTATTGATTACATGAACTATATTTAGTTAATTAATTAATTGATTTTTTAAGTATCTTCATTCTCTTTAAATAAAACTTCTGTTCCACCAGCTGTAAAAATTTCACGATTTATGTATAACATAGAAATATTATTCGCTTATTTTTTTAAAATTCTTTTCGTATCTAATTCATATTTATTACCGGACTAAAAGTTAAATTTTATCGAAAATAAGATGCCTCTTAAAAAATTCGGGCTTATTTTTTTTGGAGTATTAACTTGAATATTTAATATAATTATTTTATATTCGGTGAAGAGAGGCTTATCTTACCAATAAATGTTTATCTACAATTATAGCAGTTGTATAAGTCTTATTATGTGATTTTTATAATTTGGTGAGAGAATTTTCATAAAAACTCCTACATTTTTAGAAGTTTTGATGTATAGTTATAAATATAGAGTAATAAATCATAAAAAATTGCAGGTTAGTCTAGGTATATTTAAAGCTAGAAAGTGTGAAAACAGTAGTGGTTATAACGGTTCTGTTGATTTTTTTTTTTTGAAAAATATATGTAATAGCTTGGAATTTTTCATGTCTAAACTGAATAGTGTACCCTTTCCAAAAATAGATATCTAATTTCTAAATAGTTTTTAATTATATTTTTTAAATTCAAGAATAAATCTTTTATGATGATTGGGAAGATAACTGATTACTATTTAAAAAAAGAAACCTGAAAAAATGTTAATATTTCATATTCCATATTAAAATATTGTTATCTGCTCGCTTTTTCAAAGCTTTGGATATTTTATTATTTTGAATTTAAAACCTTTTCTAAGGAAATTATAAAAAATCCAAATATTTTTTTTGATAACGGCGTTGAAAATTTCAGAAAAACATATTTTTTAATGAGTCTAAAAACACGTACATATCCCATATCGTACTCATGATCAAAATTTATTTTATTCATTCATCAGCATTCTCCCAAATAATCACATTTTTTATCAACTTTTAAATAATTAAAGATTTAAATTTATAAAAAAATAATATGAATAAATTAATAAATTAATGTATATTTTATTTATGTTATGTTATTTTATCTTAATTGAATCAAAAAAAAAAAATTAATCCTTTTTAATAAGTGAAAGAAATTTAGTCTTTATTTCAGAAATTGAAAATCCTTTTAATTTCATTTTAAATTTATAAATGGTTTAATAAACCCAAATTTTCATTTATTTTTTTTAAAGCTATATAAGATTACTTATAATTATAGTAAGTTCAGATTACAAAAAACAGGAGTCCATCTTTGAAAAATTCTAATTTATATAGCTAGCTCATTCAAAGAACACTGAAAAACCCCTCACTGAAAATTATGAAATTATAATGTTATATAGATTTGTTTATTTTAAGTTTATAATATTTGTCTTTAAAAATCGATGATAAACCTGTTATTTAATTAATTCAAAATTACGGGAAAAATTTTTTTGTTAATATTTCAAAAATTATATTCGATCTAATTTTTTTATAGCTGGGTTAAGTATTTAAACAATATAAAAATAGTAAAAAAAATTCGAAAAATACATTTACCCTACACCCTTCCGCTTTTTCAGAGACTCAGTACACACTATAAACTGGTTCAAGATTAAACAAAACGTTCAACATACACAATGAAAACACTTTTTATATCATGTTCTTATTTTTTTTATCCTGTTTATTTTTTTAAATGTAAAATTTATTTTTTATTCTTATAAATATCCATATTTTTATGCTATTTTTTTTCAGTTTATAAATATAAGATTTTGTAAGTTTAAAAATATCTTTTTAAGGTCATATTTAGTTATGGTGTTAAAAATAATCGATTCCCATCAATAATATTATGTAAAAAGACTTATTTTCTTTAAAATTTCAATTTAATGTTTTTTAGCCAATATTTAACTTTAAAATAGAAAAAAAATTTCCCTTTATGTTAGATTTATAATAATGTTAAAGTATTTTTAGATAACCACCTAATACTTTTCTTATTGGATTCTAACGAATCAACTAGTTACTATTCATATCCAAAAAAAAATCGCATAAAATTTTATTATATCTTTGTTATGATGAATAGTAAGAAAATTCCTTACTTTTTATTACAAATAAATAATTCTCTTTTTGAGTTTTTTGTAGGATTAATCCTCTTTATGAGTGATACTTTTATTTTTTTAGTACAATTATTATGTCTTTCACATTTATTTTACACGATTTATTTTCTCTAATATAAAAACTAACCTATATACGTTTCTCAAATTTTTTTGGATTCTTATTATAAATATTATGGTTTTTATATAAAACTGGATTAGGTATCAAGAAATTGTTTGAATATCTTATCTTAAATTAAAAAGCAATCTAATTTGTTATGTATATAAAAAAAAAGACTATGAAAATCATTTTATTAACTGAATAAGAAACCATAAAAAACCCTTAGAAAAAAAAGTATAAGTGGAAAATTGGGAAAACATCAGATATATTATTTACACAATTTGTGCTATTAAAACGCTAAATACACCAATGATTCAATTGATATTTGTTTTTTTAATCGTAAACAACATTTATCAATTTTGCGTTAAAATTTTTGTTTTAAATTATAAATTTTAAATTAATTTCGATTCTGTAATATATAAAATTTTATCCCAGAAATCAGAATATATAGTATTTAGCGGGTCTCAGTTGATTTTTTTGAATAAGATACATTTTAAAAATAATAAAAATATTTAAGATATTTCAATAATCCTTTTAATTTAGTGATTAAGTGTGAAATCAAAACTCTATTATATTTGTTTATATATAAATTAATGATGCTTACATTTACATTTTAGCCCACAATCTGAAAAATATGTTACATCATGAAGGGTCAAAATAATCATTTTTTTGTAGTTATGCAACAATTTTATCTTTTCGATGAAATAATACAATGATACATACGAAAAAAATTATCTACATGTTTATAACTAATAAAATTATTCCAATTAGTTTCAAAAACTTACCCTTTATTATTTATATTGGAATTACAAAAAGAAATATTTAAAAATAAGGTAATAATAAAATTAGAAATGTATGTTTTCAGTTAGAATAAATTTTAAGATAGATCCTATTCTGAATAAGATCAAAAATATAATTCGAAAAAAAAAATCAGTAATTTTAAAGTATTAATAATAAAAACTAAGTCTAGAAAAAAATTTCTAATTAATCTTGAAATAAACTAAATTTCAAAATTAAAATAAAATTTGATTAAATTTTTTCAATATGGTTTATATACTTATTATAAAAAAGTCAATATACAATAATTTTTTTTTTTATATAATATATATGGGTGAACGTTGATTTTTTAAGGCCATGGTTCTATTTAAAGAAAAAAAATTTTTTTTAATGTGTTAAATAATAAATATATCAATCATTCCACCTATTTTATATTCATAGAAAATTTATATAATATGGTGTTCACAAGCTAGCTAGAAGATATTATATGTTAAAAATTTGAAATTATAACGTTTTCTGTCTAGCTAAATGATTCTTAGAGTAAATATTCACTATTTTTTTTTGAAAATCCAGCTTTTATTTCTAGAAGATGGCTATTTTTTTAATTAAAATACAAGTTTTAAAATTTTTCAAAAATTGAACACATTTAATTGTTAATTAATTATATATTCAATTGAATAATTTTTCTCGTGAATAAATTATATTTATATATAAAATATATATAGAATACTTCGGCAGATATTCATATTTTTTCTACGAAAAATTTAAGTAACAATTTATTAACTTTAAATATAAAAAATTGAATGTCATAATTTTTTTTTCCCCCCTTTTTAGTGATTAAATATTTTAAAAATAAAATCTAAATTAATTTCAGAAAGATTAATAATTATTTTTACTGCAAAACTTCTATAATTTTTATTTACGATATAAAAACTTTTATTTTTTATAACAATAATTTGAGACTACATAAATTATTAATTTTGAAATATTCATATTAAAAAAAAATAATTCTTTGAAATTTTCATAGTTTATTTTTGAACTTTATTCCATAAAATTTATTATTATTATTATTAAATGCCATAATTGTAAAAAAAATTCAAAAAAAACCCCCCCAGTTAAAATTAAAAATGATGTGATATTAAACATAATATAAAAGTACTCCTCAAAAAAGCAAATTAATTTCTACTGTTAAAATTCGAGAATAAAAATATAATTTACAAATTAAATTTCAAACTATCAAAAATATAATGGTTTCTAAAATTTAAAATTTGACTTGAAAATTTGCACATACCATTTTTGTTAAATACAAAAATTTTATATCAATTAGACCAAATTTACATCTTTTACCTTCCCCCCTAAACTCATTTCATATTTAAAAAAAATTTCTATAATTTTTCTTGTAAAAAAATCTATTTATTGCACCATTTAATTATATTATAATACTAAACTTGTGATTTTGGTAAACGACATCCAAACTGATTACGTTTAAGGAAAAAAAAATTGTATTTTCTACCTGAGGTATTTAATTTCAATAAGATACTATAGAAATTTTAAAATTCGAAATAAATTCTTTATATTTTTTATTAGATTAATAAAAAAAAATTCAAAAAAGCTCAAATAGCAAAAAAAATTGGCTGTGTTGGTATTTAATTTTAGAAGTCGAGAAATTAAATTTGTTTTGGGCTAAAATAATTAAATTAACAGTTCTAAATATTTGAAAATTGAAGTCACTAATAAATCAGGTGCGAATTTCTGGTTTGAGTTTTTTCGCCCAAATTAAAACCAAAATCCTAATTTTTCGAATTACACTCAATATAATATTTTAATATCTTAAAATTGATATAAAATTTCATAAAAAGATTGAAATGGACCTTTTAAATAAAAATATACGGAAATTTTTTAAAAAATAATTGCAAAAACAGTCATAATTTTCAAATTTTTTACAATAATAGACAATTTTTTAAAATATTGTCAAAAACTAGTCTAATAAATTAAACCGATTTCCAATTTTGCGAATAAACTTGAACATATTATTGATTGATAAAATTAAAAATTCTAATAGAGCAAAAATATTAGACTCATTGAAATCCTTGTTATTCATTGGACTAAGCTATAATGATAAATAAATTGTCATTTTATCGCTAAGTTGTGTTTAAAATTTTATCAAACAATACTTGAAGTCCATCTGATATTTTTAATCTTCATGAAATATATTTTTGTGAATATTTTTTCAACAATTTTTATTTGTAATAGACATTCAATTAGAGCTGAAAGTTTTTTCTAATAATTTGGCCCTTTTATTAAATAAATTCGATCAATGATTCTAATAATGGACCTTTTATCACTCAAACCCGCAGATTATTCTTTCCGAATACAATATGAATAAATTAATATGAAACTAATATTTACATAAGAAGTCTATTTTTACTCTAATTATTTTCGAGGTCCTCATTTTGATTTTAAAGATTTAACTCCCTTATAAATAAAATTATATTATTAAGTGTAATTTTGCTCGTTATTTTGGTATTTACTTATTAATAACGTCTAAATCGAATATTTTTATAAGGTACATAACTTTGACCAAATATCCGTTCACATTTTTAATAATGTAAAAATAATTTGTTGTTTTTTGATCATTAATAAGAGAAAGTGATTTTTCTGAAAAAAAATAGTTAGTTTTTACATTAGGTATTAAAATTTTGAATATTTGAAATTAATTGAAATTTCGAAGTTTTTAAGAGTTATTCAATTTATTTAAGCAAAAATCATAAGTGATACATACAATTTATGAGCATTAATTTCCAAATTTTATTTTTTGGATGATAATACGACCTTTTAAAGTAATAATATGGTCTACTATTTAAATTTATATTTGTATAGTTAAATGTATATTTTGAATTAAAAAAATTAACAATGTTTAATTATATACAATAACATGGATGAAGAGGTATTGAGAAATTGAACTTTGTTGAATTCTTGTTATATATATTATAATAAGTGATAAATTTAGTGAATTTTTTTTATCTATCCTTGGGAAATTTAAAGATTTAAAAAAATATATATAATTATTCTTTTAATAATTGATAGTCACACTCTTTATTTATGAATGACTAATTATAAATTTTGGTAAAAGTAAAGATAATTGTTAGAGCTATACATTTATTATTTTTTTGATTATCAGATAGAATTCGAATATGATTTATCTAAAATTTAAACACAATTTGGAAATAAAATGATAATTTATTTATCATTATAGCTTAGTTCAATGAATAATAAGGATTTCAATGAGTCTAATGTTTTTGCTCTATTAGAATTCTTAATTTTATCAATCAATAATCGGTTCACTTTTATTCGCAAAATTGATAATCGGGTCAATTTATTCGGCTAGTTTTTGAAAATATTTTAAAAAATTGACTATTATTGTAAATAATTTGAAAATCTTGAGTTTTTTTGCAATTATCTTTTATTTAAATCTCCAGATTTTAAAAAATTCTTATAATTATCTAAAAAAATTTTCTTATTGGTGTAATCAAATTATTAGTCCAAGTATGTAAAAAAGTAAAATCTAATAATTATAAAACCCGAATCAATACAAGTTTTATTTAGATATAGAGGCTATATAATACATTTATAAAATCAATAATAATTGAAGTTTTATTTAAAGAATGAAATGAAATTTTTAAGTACGCTATATTTTATTGAAGCGAAAAATAGAATATATAAAAAAATCTAACATAAAATTAATTTATTGAAATAGTCTAAGTTTACGTACTAAATGTTTCATAGTGAATTTTTTCTGAGATCATAACTAGTCAATTATACACATTCATCATTTATATCTTCAAAAAATCCCAAAGAAGTTAAACTTTATTTTTTGATGCCCCCCAAAATACCATTAAACGCCATAAGTAATTCTCAAAAATGATTTTAGTCGCAGGTTTTATTGAGTTGATAATACTTTTTGTTAAAAAGTTTTCAAGAAATTGTATATATCCCAAATCAGTGATTATATATCTAAGAAGTTGTTATACTAAAACTTCAACTATTGGA
>LSSL01006964.1:0-21451 GCA_001953115.1 Smittium mucronatum | reverse complement strand
AACATATTTAAAAAAAGTTTAAAAAAATGAAAAATTTTAAAAAAATATCTCATCCTACACCCCTCCGCCGCTCTAACGGCTCCGTACCCACTGGGCATTGGTTCAAGGGGGCTGGTGATTCACTTATACTTTTTAGTATAAGCGATCATCCAAATTCTTGGCACTTGGATTTTTTTTTCTTGGGTCTAATTTATTTTACGTAATTAATGATCAATATGATCGAATAATTTTGGTACCAATAAATTTTATTCGGTTGATGTTTCACAAAAATAATTAATTTATAATAAAGGTGTGATCTAAATGATGAAAATAAGAAAAACTATTTCTCTCTTTCCATTGGTTCCTGAAACAAAAAATTGTTTAGAGAAGCAAGAGAGCCTCAAGCTGGGGTACATTCTCTCTTTCCATTGGTTCCTGAATCAATAAATTGTTTAGAGAAGCAATAGAGACCAAATAATCGATATTTCTACCCTAAAAATAATGAATAAACATGTAATTTTAGAGTACTTATTAGTTTAAAGAACTTGCAAATTATTAATAGGCATATTACTTTATTGATATTTCTATGTAGAAACATCAACAATGATCTCATTTAGTTTTAAGTTTTTATATTTAATGATATGTCGTGATGAGTTAATCTGACCATCCAGAAAGGGCACATCCGAGCCTAGAGTTAGCGAAGAATGAATTAGATTGAGGCGTTACCCCCGTCACTAATCACGCTAAGCCACTTAGTCGCACCAACGATTTGCGTTTGCACTCGCCCTCACATCGCAAGTTATTATAAAGCATCACTAGCGCCTAACATAGTTAGATAATTAAACCTCACAGATCATAACCAATAAAAAAGTCGAAACATAATAGGACAAGATGAAAAGTCCAATAAATTGAATTTTCCAACCCGTATCCAATCATGAGACAACAAATATTAATTAAGTTCTAGATCCTGCGACTCTGTGTGCATATGACATTGTAAGGTTTCAACGATTCGTTGAAGATCATTAAATATTCGCCCAATATAAATTTTTTAATAATAATTTATTCAAGCACTTATGGGGATAGTATATACATCATTGATGTCATTAGTTTATTGGATTTTTTGGTTGGTTGTTATTTTCAAATTTCATAAAATTATACATGAAATAATTTTATATTCGAATTTTTTAAATATTCTATTGGTGGATTAACTATAACCTACGATTTGTACATTTAGATGGTTCTAAATGACTGCGTTCATTAATCCATCTGATTAATGATATCTAACAAAAAAATTCCGATACAACTATTAAAAAAAAATCTATTTGATTTTTCTGTTATCCTAATTTAAATATATTGATACTTGAAGTATTAGTACTATTTGTTGTTCAAATAATGTATATTTTTATATATGTTTCTATTGGAACGATATTTAAAGGTGGATTTTAAAAAGTTAGTAATTTTAGTTCCAATCGTTAATTAAGGCCTTATATTTTTAAGTTTTTATATTATAGAGTTTGGTCAATTTTTATGTGAAATATATTCAGAATTATAAGATTTAATCATTATTATCCATAAAGCTTATTGAATGTTATTATTGGGATTACAAAATAGTTATTTTAGGTAACTGTATTTAATGGGGGTATTAAACTTTCAGAATCGAGAAATGTATTTGCTGTAACTTGCGCTATCAGTTATTTTTATTCAAAAGCATAAATTTTCAAACCAGATATATTTGGAATCTTTGAATAGGCAGTGGTTAATAACATTTGATGGCAAAATTTTTATTATATATCCTTAATATAGAAACGAAAAGGGGACTTGTTAAAGAATTTTTGTGGGCCTTATTTTTATATTTGGAGCTTTATATTCGTTTTTCCTGCGTAGGAATATTGTTACTAGCATAATTATATCACCAAAAACATTATTTTTATTATAATACATTCGGCAAATTTTTGATCACAGAAAAAAGAAATTCTTTCCGCAATTATCAAATTGAATTCTTTCAAGAAAAAAAAAATACATACCCCTTTTTTTAGATAAACTCGTTAATAATTTTAAACCGACATGAATATTTGGAATATAAGTTTCAAGATGATACCTCAATAGAAGTTGTGGTATGAAAATAGCCTTTTATGATCAATCAATTTTTTCACAAATCTCGTTTTTCAAGTTTATTTTTCTATATCTAACTCTATTAATTTTGGAGTTGAATTTATTAAAGTAGATACCCATGTTTCTAAAATAGCCAATCATGACCCTTGAGTTTTTCTCATTAACTTCGAATTCCACAACTCGGAAAATTTTCACATTAAAGTTAGCTAAATCGAGGAAAAAGTGTATATAATTTAGCGCTAAAGGCATTGATATAATAAGACACTCAATAACCAACTTGACTTGAATTAAAAAAGGAAAGGTAGTACCCGCATCAGAAAATGAAGGGATAAAAAGTTTGACAAACAAGAACATGATGATACACTAAGGCTGTTTTTTTGATAACATGGTTTGTAAATGAATTTGAATTCTAGTCTATTAAGTATTGAAACATAAAGTTCAGGGTCTTGAAAATAAAGTTTTATGTGCGATTTTATTGGAGACCCTTTTGGCTTTTTTTACCTCTATTTTGTATTTCAACATAGAACCTTTTTACCTAAATAAATTACTACAATTATTAATTTAATCAGGATTATTCTTTATAAGTCCAGACTATTTATTACTATGTAAAACATTGGCTATAATGAAATTTGTTCATACCATGCCAATAAAAATGGAAAATACTAGCTCTAATTTAATTTCCAAAAACTCCAATAGAAAATCACTTTTGTAATTCCAATTCTTGAATATCCAATAATTTTATACTTTGTGAGAAACATATTTCCAAGCAAGAAAAGCATAAAAAATCGGTGAGGGACCATTGACCTATTAACATTTCACCTACTTTTTGACCACTTGTATAAAATATCAAGGCATTGACGTAAATTTGTGTATTTTTGGAAAATCAACAATTTCTATTTGCACAAAAAATCTTAATTAAGGAAATCAGTTGATTGTTCCAGTATGTGAAATGTGCAGTAGGTCAATAGTCGTGACACCAAAAAATATACCTGGGAAGTGTCCATACTCAAAAAGAATCCTTCAGGTCAGATAACATTCATTCTCACCAATTAAAATACATATTAATTGTTGATAGTTAATCATTAGGTTAATATTTAATAAAGCGAATTTTCTGGGTAGCATGAGGTTTGTTGTCCATTGATAGCAATGATCATACAGATGCTATTAATTTTACCAATGGTGAAACCTATCAACCTTGATTAATCGATTAAGATTAATATAGAAATCAGAAATAGAAATTCCAGTTAACTTATTTCACGATATTGGAGTAAAAATACTTAGTAGGCCTTCTCAAAACTTGAATTTAGCTAACTGTAGAGTTTATAGGGGTTTCCTTGTTTCGATCACCTCAACCTCTCCAGTGAACTTCCCAATAATAGATCCTCCCATAGTGTTTACCGAAATGATATCTAAAAATTTATTGGGATATGTTGCAAGGCTCGCTCGTGCTGATGGATATCATATCTCTAGATCGCAAAATTTCATTGTCACACGCAGCTTTAACTCCAGATCTTGTGTGTTATCCTCTTCAATCCACCCTATCAAGGATAACATAATCGATGATCTTAAAATTGATGTCAAGAAATCATCAGTTAATTTGAAGGAAACAAAGATTCGTAGACGTGAAATTATTCGCAGAAATTCGAAAGCTAATTTAAATAGTGAAAATCTTTATCAAAATAACATCGATTCTCATAATCTGAGAAAGCTTTCTTCTCTTATGATAGATGGTAATGTTGATAGATCTTGGGACTTTTATCTGGAATTAACATATAATTTAAATGCCGAGCAAAAGTTATTTATTCCAACTATATATCACCTAGAGATGATTCAGTTGCACAGTCTAAAGCGATTGGTTTCTTTTAACCAGGAGGTCATTGATAATTATGAAAGCAGACTTGTTTATATTATCCAAAACATAAATGAGTATAATTTATACATCAGAAACCGATTAAATAATAAGGAAGCTACTTCGTATCGCGAGGATGCTCAAAACATTTATGAAGCTGTAAATTCTGGTCGTGTATCTGATAAAAAATCCCTATTCCAAGATTATATGAAAGACTCTCAAGTTTACAAATCTTTGGGATTCGAAGCCGTGAAATCTCAAATCGGTAATGAGTTGAAGTTAGAAACAATAATCCTCAATCTCATGCTTGAGTTCTACATGCATTCGAATCAAAAACTAAAGGCAAAGAGTCTGTGGGCTGAGGCTAGACTTCTTGGGACTGAATTAGATTCATATTCATATAACTTATATTTGACTTTATTGTCTAAAAACATTCTTCCTTTTAATTCCGATTCATATTCTGTTAATGAGGCGATAGAAATATGGAGAGAGATGAAAAGGAAAAATATAACTCAAACCAATTATACTAATGCAGCTATAATAAGAATTTTTGGATACGCTAACGATATAAAATCAGCAAAGGAAGTTTTTAATTCTACTGGTAAATACCTCGTAGATAACGATTATGGAGCTGGTACTTCCAATGTAAGTAATTATTCGATTTTCGATAGGATAGGCCTGTTTGGTTCCTCTTACTCGGGATCTTCTCAATCCATCGAGTTTTCTAGTGATGTAGACTATTTTTCTCCTTCCCAAAACTTGTCTATTCAATTTACTCCATTTGGGTTTGAAAATTCAAGATCTTTGCTTATTTACAATTCAATGATCGAGGCTTTCTGTTACCAAAAGGACTTTAAATCAGCTTTCGAAATGTTTTATTCCATGTGTTCACCAGAGCACAAAAATAAATTAAATGCCTCAGGTATCGTGGTGAACAAATTTGTTTCTGAAACTAATAACACTGTGTTAAATTTCTTTTCTGAAATCAAGTCTGGGGCCTCAATTGACCCCATATATCCTGATCTATCTACATTCAACGTTTTAATTAAATACCTATGCATCAACAACCTTCATACTCAAGCCATTGAACTCGTAGAAATCATGGTTACCGATTTCAAGATTAACCCGTCGATAAAAACTTTAAAGCTAATAATCACCAATTTTTTTGCAAAAAACAACTATCCATTGGCTTCCAATATTGTTGAGTGGTTCTCACAGAGTTTAGGTGTTACTCCTATCATCCCCAGAATCTCAAACATTCTTGAAGAAGGTCAAATTGCCCATCAAATCAATCTGCAGAAACAAGCCCAGTTGGATGCAATCGCCGATTACGACCCGGTAAATACTGATTCCGAGAAAGATATTCAAATCAACCCTAATCTCAATCTGGTTTAATTATTTTTTAACTTTTAAAATTTAAAAAATTTTAAGCTTCATGTTTATTAACTAAAAACCCAATCTTTAAAATAAATTGTAAAATAATATCCAGTAATTCAAAAGCAGTTTGAAAATATTAACGACTGCACTTCTTCAATGCCTTGATAGTAAGTATTTGTTATTCTTAAGAGTTCTCGCTTTATCAACTTTGACTTCTGAATTTCACTTCTTGGAATTAATTTTTTGTTACTAAAAGGTTTAAAAATTATGAAATAAATCAGATAAAAAGGTAACCCAGTAGTTATTAAACTTATAAAATATATCTTAAGGTTTAATATTGAATGTTTTTTGTAAGAAATTCTAGTTTTTAAGAAGAATGGAAATGAAGTTACCTCCTAGACGACTTTGGTGTAGTAAGGTTTGTAAATACGTCAGCAAAATACCCTGATAGGTAGGATATATTTTCAATAGTATAGTGTAGATTATACGGTTTGCCTATATATATGAAAAAGATTAATAAGTTGAAGTGAGGTTTAAAATAAATCTTCAAGGAGTATATTTAAAAACTTGAGTGCCGAAAATATCTGTGAGTTATGAATCTTACCTAAATTAGAGAAATTCCCCTTGTCGAAAACAACATGAATAACATCTAATTGCTTTAAGCTAGCTGACTCATTGTTTTCAGAATTCAAGTTTATTCTTATAAATGGACAATCTGGGTCTAGGTTTAATGTTTCCTGAGGAATAAAATAATTAAGAATTGATTAACGTTAACAAAATAATTTAAGCAGCCCAAACTTAAAAATTAATAAATGGGTAGAAATAGAGCGTTACCTGGCACATCATTTGTTCTGTGATATGGCAAGTGGAAATCTTTTTACTTTCTTGATCTTTGGATATTTGATACATCCCAATAATTGAAGGATCATTTCGACTACCCTGAATTGATTGAGTGACATCCAAGTTTAAAATTTCGTCCTATATCACCCGCCCAGCCAAAAAAGAAAAAGAAAAAAAAAAAATTAAACGAAGAAATTAGGTTTATGAAAAGACCGTAATAGGCGATGTTCATTTTTATTTTAGTATAAAAAAATACTTACAATGCCTCTCGAGTACCCAATATTCGTTGGGTAACATAAAGTTACAAATATCGTGCTAGTTCTCGAATCAAAATAGCCTCCTAGATATCCAGTGCAAGATGACCTGCCCAATAAAGACTGTATCTTCATAAAACCCTAAGAGTAAAACTGGGTATGGAGTCAAAAGTAAAAATAGATATAGGGTAAATTATAAGGTAATTACAATCAGGGTTGGGTCAATTAAAACCCTGAATGGCTGAGAATCGGGATCAATATATTGATTTACATCGATTTTTAAGGATTCTATTAGAATTTTTTGGAAAATGAAAACGGATTTTTAATTCTATTAATAAAGATGAATGTATAAAAAAATAAACGAGTGCAAGTGATGAAATAAACCTTTAGTTATTGGATTTCCGTTTTTTTTAAGAGACACGGTTTGAGGAAAGTCTAAAAACTTTGAGCAAACCCAAGTGGGGTCAAATTTTAAAGCAGCTCTATTGATTCTTTTAAAATCTGAATGGAAATTGCAACCACAAAAATACTGACAGGAACAATTTGATGGTGCTTTACAGAAATGTGATATTCTAATAAAATGTTTTATGAAAGTAAAAAAAAAATAGAGTGTTGAGGATCATGTTTTAATAAAATGGGTCACAACATTTTTTGAGAAAATGAAGCCATGAAGGTTGTGAATAATAAAAAAATCAATTGAATATAAATCTATTAATGTGAAATTACTTTGCATCATCTGTTTGGTGATCTGTGAACCTTGGCCCATTTTCTATATTATGAAGATATTTATCAACTGATTCTAAATCTCTGTTTTTTTTAGATTTGTTTTCTGATAATCTATTTTTTCTAGACTTATCCGAGCCCTCTAAACTGATGCCAAGGCCAAAATTGGTGGATGTTTCGTGATTAATAGCTTTAATTTTTTCCAACCAGGAGTGGATCCTACTAATTAGGTTTACATCACCGCATCCTGTCAAGCCATTTCTTGAATTGAGCTTAGTCAGGTATTTAGGTTTAGTAATATCCCATCTTTCAAGTATAAAGTTCCTGATTTTAACGAACCTTTCAGGGGTGTTATGTAGACTTTTAGAAAAAAATTCTGGATTAGCCTTTTTTTCGAAATCCTGAATTATGTTTCTATCTATTTGATACTATTTTTGAAACCCCCAATAGTGTGAAAATAAGAATGAAATGGATTCTATAAAATATTTATATGAGTACTTACTTTATTTGGAAGATATTTATGAGGAATGGATTGAATATTATTGTTTTTAGAAGGAGAAGATTTTAGAGGAAGCTCATCAATATTACTAGGATGTTTATTTTGTATATTGAGATATACCTCTGATTGGGAGGGAATTTTAGGGGCATTTGATACCCTAAGTTTTAGATGCTGTGGGATGAGTGCTTTCGCAATTGGGGTATGGGTATTTTGAAGGTGACATTTCTGTGATTTGAATGAGGATATTTTTGAATCAAGGGATTCCAAGGTCTGGCAAAGCTTTAAGTAAGATTTAGCAACATTTGGGAGTATATCAATATTCGGGGGTTGTTTTTTTTCAGTTGAGTTGGAAAAGGCTAAATCCGAACCATTTTTAGAAGAAATTTTTGAGAGTAAAGTATCATTTTCACCAGAAACAGCCTCAATCGTAATAGGGGATTCTTCATTAAGGTTATTGTTAGCGGGAATAAACATATCCATTTTTGTAGTTGTGATAGGGGTTCTAGCAGTTGATATAGGTGTATTTTTCAAGGGAATAGTATCTTCTGGAGTATTTATTAGTAAACTTTTAATAGAATTGGTGAATTTTCCAGAGTTATGGTTTGGACTTTCAACAATATCGGAATTGTTTATTAATGCGGCTGGAGAACTTTCTTTAGGAGGAACTTCAGGATATTGAGTTGGGTTTATAACTTTATCTATAGTTCTTGGCTTAATTGTCCTCGGCTTTTGAGGGCTTTGGGCAGAAAAATTTTCGATAGAAGAATATATTTCATTCTTTACAAAAGTTCCAGGCTCTATCAAGTTTTCTTTTAGTTCAGATCTTTTTATTTCAATAGGGATATTTCTTGGAGGCTGTTGTTCTAAAGAACTGTTTTTGAGAGGCGGAATGAAGTTATCTTTATAGACACTATTATTGTTTGCGAAGAACCTGAGAGGAATATTTTCGGCTCTCTTTTTTGAAGATCTCTTTTGAATATTTGTAGCTCCTATTTCCTCATCTTGGGTATTTTGTTGTTTTGGTCTCTTACGTTTGAATTTTCTATTATATGAACCAGTTAAGGTTATTTTTGTTAGGGGTCCATCATAAGCCATAGCAGAATATAAAACTGTATGCCGAAGGTAGATGGAGAAAAAAGACTAGAACACTTTGGTTTTTGAGAAATAAAGGCTTTGAAAGTATTTTGATGGTAATTTATAACCCAAAAAGTAAGATATCTGATGACAATCTCTATATATTAACTGAGATGAAGAACGAAATGGAAATTATTCGCTAAGGAAGAGAATGAGCGAAAATATATTAGTTGGATTTCTCATAGTAAAATACTAAATGTCTTAAAACTAAAATAATGTTATAAATCAAAGTAAAATTATCATAATTGGTCAAGAAGAAAGGCTGACCAATCCAAATCCAATATATCTTTTCGATAATTTATTTCTGTAAACAGAAAAAAACAATCAGCCCAAATTCTTAGCTAAAATAGCAACTCTGGAAAAATAGAAGAGTTGCTATTGGTTAAAATTATCCAATTGTCAGGTTTTCAATAGATTAACAAGACTATTTCTTTACTACACTTTGAGATATAAAACAGGCAATTCTAGAGTTATATATATACTTGATGCTTCGAATTCAGTTAATGTATAGATTCATTAGCCTAACTTTACGCCAAGATGCTTTTTATACCATCTAAAATGTATACCAGACTGAAAAATCCACGTAATTAAAACAAAAGAACTTTTATTATTAAAAATAGTCTTCATATTTTGTATGCTAACTTGATTTTTGGGTATATAATCTTGAAATGGCACTCATAGGTCAAAAACAATATTTCCAGAAATTAAAATAGGACTATAAATTGCTCTTGGTACCATGAACGGTATTTAATGGTTGCCAAATGATATTTTTTTCCAATAGAGTACCCCTGCTATGGGTATATATTTTTCCTACGGATACCCAGCTTACAGGTTTTGAAAACTTTACAAGTTTTTATAATATCAAAAACCACAATTTTTCGATTACCTCGATATTTCTGTAACATAGAACCTTACTTGGCTAGAGCTGCGGAAACAATGGGAAATCGTTTTTTGGTATAAGGGGGGGGGGGTTAATTCAGGGTAAAGGTGTGTTGTATCATAGGAAAGTAACAAATTTTTTAATTCATTGATTTTATATAAACTTTCCTCGTTTAAGTGAAAGCTGGGTCCCTGGTATTGATATTTGTTTCGGCAGATTAAGCCCATAAAATGTGTGTTTTGGAAACTGCTTAACAAAATGAATGCAATGGATGGGGGTTCTTGATTATTTTGGATCATTTATCTATGGTACAAACTAAAAACATAAATGTTCTATAATCATTCCAGAGCTACTAGCCTCCAATTTTTTTTGAAGAAATTTCGGGATTTTTGATCTTATTGGTTCATAAGAATCAGGATCTCTAAGGCAGATAGAGTGTAGCCATGTTAAATGATTATTGTTTCACGAGAAAATTTGTTTAAATTCAAAATTTTATAATTTAAAAATATTCTTCATTCATGGAACTTTTAAATTTTGGAAATGAAAAATTTATTTAAACAATAATACTTTGCAGCAAAGCATTTTCCTTTTTGTGTACTTTACAAAAATAAGGGTACTAACAATGTATTTCGTCAAATTTACAATTGAAATATTTGATCTAAAACTTTTTATTTCTGTTTCCATTGGCTAGATAGAATGACTATTAAAATTGATGACACGAAACTATTTGGAAAGTATCCAATAATTGCCGTCAAAAATAAAGCCATATCCAATATTAATGCTGATCAATTTGGGAATTTTGAAAGATTACAAAACACCATATATTGCTTATATTGAAATTATAGAGCCTGGGCAAAGTATTGATCATACTAACTTTTAATCCTCAGCTGAATTTTGAAATTAAAATAAAACATTTATAATGATATATCACATGCAGTTTCTTATCTTCTAGTATACCGCCTCTATATTTAGTCCTTTCAGGGTCAGCAATTCATAAACGGCATTCTTATTCTAGACAATTAAAATAAAATTAATAAAATTGATTACAAATGAGCTACATTGTCGAATAGAAAATTCTTTACTTTACAAATAGGAATTCAATGCATTTTTGGGCATGGAAATATACAAGACTACCTATCACTTTTTGTGACTGGGCGTTATTAAATCAGATAATACCGCTTTATCGAAGCTATTGGTTGCATGTTTCATTAAAATTCATATCTCTTCTTTTATAGAGCATAGAATTAATTATAGCGACCATATACTCGATTTTGCAGCACATATTTAAACACTAAATGTGGTTAATTTTCTTAGATTAATTGGAGATCGGTATGATGACACTACAAGCATAACAATTTAAAAATCTGGTGTCAATTGCGATTTGGGTTAAATAAAATACTCTGATTTCAAAAATGGTTGGGTATATTTATAGTCTAATTTTGTAAACTGATGCAATTTAAATCATTTCTGTATATTCTTTTAATCATATTAAGATTGCATATGTTTGGGGCTTTTTTTGACCAATAGCCCAAAGTTATAAAAATCTATCTTTGAAAAAAATGTTGTAATGATGACACTATCATTTCTATAGAAATGCCAACCATATTACACAAAAGTGTTGAAAACCCCCAGAAAATATAAAACAACTTGGCATTTCATTCCACTTTTTGCTCATATTAGTTTTAATATAAATGGGTAGTGTACCTAATTTTTTGCTTTTTATTATTATTTGTAAAGAATACTCACATTTCCTCTAATTCGCATAAAGCTTAAACCCCTGTTCAATTTCCCTGTTTATTCATCCTTAAAGTACTTTAAAGTATGAAAAAGAGACTATCTAGCATCATAGACAACGATGTTTCTTCAATTATCCCATACGCTAAGTTACATAGTTTATCCTAAAACACCTTTAAAAAATTTCAAAAACTTTACTTTTTACTTAATTAAATTGATATCATTATAATAAATTACTAGAATATCAAAAACTGGTGAGCAAATTTCTAAAATGAAGTCACATTCAAAGACCATGAATCGAGACATTTTACTTGAATCAAACGAGAGTACACCTTCAAATACTAACACCTTTTCCTATTTCATTTAAGATGATTTTTTTCCTATCAAAAATACCCAGGCGTCAGATATTCCCTTCTTCCCAACACCTTAGCGACGAAAAAATTTTCTGTTGCCTCAAAATACACAATATTAAATAATGAATTTGAAAAAATAATCATTAATGACCAAAAAGAATTTCTAACCCCAAAATTCAAGGTTTGTTAAATCAATTAAAAAGTCACTAGATAAGCCCATTAATCCTATTCTTATTGCCTAGAATTTTAATACTTACTACCAAAATTTCGATATAAAAATCAGTGAGGATGGTAGCAACAAGTGCACCGGATGCAAAAGGCCCCGAATTCAAAGTCAAGGTTCTTCAAACTCCAAAAAAATAAAAACAAAAAAATTGGAAAATTATTTAGTACCAGAACGTTTTTCGACATTAAGAAAAAAAGAAAACCATTCCTCCGTCGGAAATTGCGATATTGAAGACTTATTCATAGATGATTTCAACCCCGATTTATCAAATGATGGGTTGGGCGATAGAGTAACACACAATATAGAAAAAGAGCTTGAGTCTACTTACAAAAATAAGCACATTGATTTGAAAGACTTAAATTTTAGCTCCTCAATCAATAATAATAGAAATAGTTTCATTACTCCCAATAATAATGATATATGTCATGATACATGGACTTTCGTTGATATCAAACAAAAAAACATATTTGCCAGGCAGATATCTTCTTCTCTGGAAAAAGGTGTGCCTAAGTTGGGAAGCGCTTTATCGACCAGAAGTACCATACTATCTAATGAAGGTCTTGGGAACATTTTTATTAAATCAAATTCTAAATTTCGTGATTATGAATTTAATAATATGGTCCTTGAGCCCTTCGATGAACAGTTTCAAGTTGATTGTAACAAAGATGTTGAAGAGCTAAAGAAATTGTTTTCAAAGAGCTCAAGCCAAAATTCTAATTTTTCTTTTCCAGGCCCATTCATAAACTCAAAAATCTCAGATAATCCACCCTGTAGCAATAGCTCATTTGAAAGGATAATCGAGAAATCCAAAATCTTGGATTTCTCCATATCTATAGACGATAAAAAACAAAGATCTTATATTAATATAGAAAACTCTAACCCGTGGAGTAAGGCTATCGGCCTACAAGGTCAAAAATTAGAGGAAAAAAGCGGCCTTGATGTGGTTGAACTTATAAATTCACCAATAATGTGGGACAATATTGAATAGATATTGGAAAATATTCTTATTTTTTTAAAAGCTAAAAACACAATTAAAAAGCTCTCTTAATATGCAATAATAATTGTTTAGTAAAATTATTTTGTAAGTTTAGTAAATATTTATTACATTTCAATATAACCATAAATCAACAGTGAAAATAAAAATGAGCATAGATAATAAAAAAATTCAGTGGAAAGAGATTGAAATAAGATCAAATAGAACTACTATTACTTAGAACCTTCATAAGCCTCCTTGAAGACTTCGAAAGGGGCGATTGTTTTTATGAAACTGGGCCTGTTTGATACAGCCTCCTTCCAAACATAGTACCTTTCAAGACCTTTAATATTTTCAAAAGTATCTCCACGCAGTTTGGAAAATATTTCAGTACGGTAAGCAAAAGTAGAAAGTAACAAATCGGCTACTGAGTACTGTTCTCCAAGAAAGTAAGGTCCTTCGTTTGAATTTTCATTCAATTTATCATTAGCCAATTTTAAAATATCTAAAACTTTTTCTCGATGTTCTACACTTGGTGCACCATCATCCACAGTTAATATTCGGTAAGTCAGAGGCACCAACTTTTCAGTAACCTGAACTCCAAATAAACGAACCTTATACTTATCTAGGGGATTTAAAGGATACAAAAAAGCCTCTGGATGAACCTCAGAAATGTAATCGACGATCAAGGCGGATTCTACGAGGCTAGTTCCATTAGGCAATCGCAATGCAGGGACTTTAAGCTGGGGATTTATTGTTTTGTACCAATCAGGTTTGTTCTTGGGGTCTATATCGAACGTATCGTAATTCATTTTGGTTTCTTCGAGGGCTATAGATACCCTCTGCACAAAAGGGCAAACCCTATTTCTAAACAGAGTGGTCTTCAAAGGATTGTAAGTCATTTCAAAGATAAAGTTGCAATATTACTACAAATATTATAATTCTTCAAGCTTGGGATAATATACTGTTTAGAATACAATGAGAAATCGAATACTATTAAAAGCTACACTTGGTTATTTTGGTTTATATATCATCTCTTTACCTCCTAGTAGACTTTATTGCGTAACCTCTTTATAGTCCAATAACCGCACTACTCAGGTTCAGCCCTTTATCTTTGATGTAATTAAATTCTATAGGTTAAATTTGGTATTTGGTAAAAGTATTTCCATAAATAGTGTCAAATCGAAACGAGTAGAGAGCTTTGAGAGATAGCGAGGTAAACAAATTTTGGGGGGAGGTAGAAATTAAGGAACTTAGATATCTACCGATTTAAATTTATTTCATTCGGGCATGGTAACCAATAAAAGTTGATCATGTGAGCCAATAAACTGATCGCATTAGTTACAAATGCTCATAATAAATAAGAACATTTACTTCTTTTTTGGGCCACACATATTATTCATGGATAATTTTTTATGCGGTGAATTGGGTGGTGGCAATAGACCAAGGGTTGTTTTAGACACGAATCTCATACTTTTTTTTTTGTATCGCGGGATTTTATTGTAACATACACGAATCTCATGCAATATGGGATATTCTTTGTCAAGAATAGACTTTTTTTAAACTGAATAAAACATTGGCTAAAATACAATATAATCGACATCAAACCAATAAAAATGGAGGCACATATATGCCGTTATAAAATTATTATTTTTCCCAATAGAAAGTTTGCTTTGTAATTAAAGTTCCGGAATGCTTAATAATTTTATACATGGAGCTTTTCAGGGGCAAGATTATTTCCTAAAAAAATTAATTTTTTCAAAGAAAATTTTATTTTCAATCACAACTAATTGAATTATCATATAATAGATTATTAATAGCTTAGTAACAGAATTATAATTGTAATATTTTTCCGCCTCCATGATTGTGGCTAACCATCACAAAAAACTTTACTTTAGCTTCAACTAAAAAGTGTTTATAACTATATTTTCTATTTGTATTTTTATTAAAATCTCATTATTAATCAACAAGAGTGTTTTATATTGAGTTAGCCAAAAAATTTCTCCATCTTCAATATTATTTTTTGTCAGTGCTTTGTAAAAAAAATAATCAAGAGTCTAATTAGTGCTGTAAACTCGGCTAGAACTAAAGGTCTACTAAGATGAAAACTGTTTCAAGTGCAACTGCTTATTACCCCAACAAATTAAAACAGCTAATTATATATTAACAGATTCTTCAAAAAAAAGCTGCTCTAAAAAATTAGGATGTTTTCAAACCGAAATAATGCGATTAAACATTGAATGAGTTTTTTGAAGAAATCCAAGCATAAAGATTCTATGGATTAAAGAATGAAAAAAATGGAATGTGATTTAATAAAAATTATACATTATCGGATTTTTCCATTTTATCGCAATGAAAATTTATGCTTTAAATATAAAAAAACTAGTAGCTATTATGTAGTGATGCTTTAGAGAATTTCTTTCGATGGACATTAAAACTTTGGATTTTATCACTTTATAATCATAGTCCTTGGTGAAAAAGAGTTTAAGAAGGTTTTTTTGATCAATTTTGATAAAAACTACACTCGACTATTTTAAGTGATGAACATTAAGATTTTTAGAATTGATTGGAGGGTTTTTTGTAGTAAAAAATCGCTAGCAGCACAATTCGTTCAAAAATTTATTTTTTTTATGCCAAAAACGCATGCTCTTTTATTCTATATAACATTAAAACTATTATTTTTTTTAATAATTCAACTAAATGGGTGAGTAATAAGCTAAAAGTTTTTTTGAGAGTTGAATAAAAATCTATTTTTTATCTGGTGATTTATTTATTAATTGGGTTCCTGAAATGTTATCAAAGATAAAATCACGATTGTAATTCATATTATCATTCAAGATATTTTATTTGCCAACAATAATAACATTGTGCCATTTGTCAAAAAAGGTTTAAATTTGGAAATAATTTGATGAAAAATATACTATATCGATTATAATTTTATTTTCAATTCTACGGTTATGTGAAAAAGACTATATTAATATTATTTTTTTCTCCCAAAAATCAAATATTTTTCTGTGGTTTGGGTTCTTAATTAGTGCACTTTTAAAGGTAAAATATAAAAAACCCGTAAAAATTATTGCGCCATTCTTGGTCGGTAATAATGATGGCGGCACACAACGATCTGAAAGACAGAAATTATAGAAGAGGGACATCTCAAATCATGATCAATATATCTTTTTAGCAATTTCTGCTAAATATTCGATGGAATGGCCCAGAATTCAACAGTCTGGTATATCTCGGTATTAAACTGTTGTTTATAGGAAGATATAGAAAATATATCTTACTGTTGGGCTGTACCCTATTTTTATTAATCCTGTTATAATTAAGAATTAAATATTATCTCGATGTTTTCAAAAAAAAAAAATCGTGATCAAAGTACTTAATTCTATAATGATTGTAAACTCGGTTATAAATATACTTTAATATGCTACAGATGGTGTCTGCCATCTCCCATACTGTAAGTAATTCTCATAGTTATACAATCAGTCAAGAGCAGATAATCGCACTGTAATTAGGGTAGTATCTTCTTTTTTTTTCTATTTCTCTTTTTGATATTTTTTTTGAATGATTTTTATTAAGTTATTCTGCAAAAAATCTCCGTGATACAAAAAAAAAATAAGAAAATCTTAATTTGAGGTGAACAGTAAATAAAAATTCGAATTTTAACGTATTACTACACTTACGAAAGTGTAAGAATATTCATTTCTGAATCACTTTTTGACGATAAAATGAGTATAAAAAGGTGTAGAATAAGCTTTTATAGCTATATCATTAGCTGGTTTTTAAATAAAATAAACATATATACTATTTTTGTTTTTTTCAAAAAATATTTATAAAATGAAACCTATTTTATATCTTTCTTTTGAACATGATGTGAAAAATGCACCCATTTTAATTAAATAATCTTACGAAAAACAAAAAAATATAAAAAAATCTGAAAATCACTATAATATAGTTGAATATCATTGTTTATATTAACTAATTAATTTTGATTTTTTATGTTTCTCTTCCAAAACTCCTTGATTGTCTTATTTATGATGCATCTTTTTTCTTTTGGCTTTTGAAACTTTTTTATTTGCCAAAAGGTGAAAATTAACGTTATCGGTGCTTTTATATTAAAAAAATATACCTAAAAAGCCAAATTGAAATTCTTCAAATAATCATATGGTATTATACAAAAAAATACTGAAAATTACCCTTATCATCTTAATTTTGATAATTTATAAGCTTAATTGAATACCTTTACGTCATAATCGCCATAATATCATGATTTTTTGTCTGGAAAAGGTAATAGAATATAATAAACCTAAAATTGTCAATTTTAGCCTATCTTGATATTTAAATAAGTCTATTTTGCTTTATTTAATTGAGAATTTAGCTTATTTAGAATAAATTTCGATTATATAATTTTTTGATACCACATCTTACCATTATCAAATATGCAAAACCCGAAATCCATACTTCTGGTTTAATTAAAGCATCCCTGTTAGTAAAAAAACGAATGGAATTATATTTACAAAATTTTTAATGATTTTTGACCCTCTAATAAAATTTTATTTGAAAATTTGGATTTCGGTGGTTTTAGTCGTAAGTTTACAAGATTTTATTAATAGATATAAAAGCGGTGGATATTTTTATAACAAAATTAGAATTCAAATACATTTATTTATACAATTCCTAATTTTCAATATTTATTAAAATCACTATTGAGTCCAATTCTGATTATTTACATATTAAATATAAAGATAATCCCTATCCAATACCTCTGTCTTTAATAAAATTATAAAATTTATAGATTTATAGATGAATATAAATCTATAATATCTATCTACAACTAGGATATAAATTGCAAAAAAAAAAAAATTTTGAAGTTATCTTATTGGTAATATTTTATTAAAATAAAATTCAAATAACTAACAAGATTTAAATTATTAATTAACAATCTAAATATTTTTTTATGCTATTTATTAACCTCAAAAACATATATTTTATTTAATCCTATCAATTAGAATCATAATATAAGCTATAAATCTAAAAAACCAATCAAGTTAAATCAACTGGATACAAATAAACCCCATTTTTACTATAAAACTATTCGTTTAATGATATTTTAGAGTCGAAATATTTCAATAAAAAGAATCGGAAATTTATTTTTCGAGCAAATAGGAAAAAATAACAATTAAATGGTGTTTTTTTTTTGGAATTTCTTATATTATTGACTATATTTCATAAAAAAAACGGTTATTATAAACATAAAAGTTTCAGGTTGTAATATCAGAGTAAAACTATTTACCTAAAAAGATGCCATTATATTAGCAGTTAGCTTAAAACTTTCTGCAGATTCAATGATTTTTTACATTTTATAAAGCGTTTTTCCGAAATCTAGAATATTCTGGCCAACATAAAATATAGTAATATTAATAGTGGAAACATCTTTGACTTAAAGAATTTTTTCAAGTATTTTTTATTCTCTTTCATACAAAAAATACCCTTGAACCAACGCCCAGTGGTTATGGAGCCGCTAGGGATACAAATGGGAGTGTGGTGAAAATTTAATTATTTTTTCCTTTTATTGTTATTTTTATTTTATTTTTTCCTATTATTTGAATATTATAAATAAATTACATTATATAAAGAGAATTCATACAAAAATTAGTTTTGCATATGTTGCAGGTCTATACTTTTCGTGTTTTTTAATTTCTGGAAACAGATAACCCACATAATTTTCTTTTCTTTTTATAGGCAGATGATTGTAATTTGACATTCTTATGTAATATATATTGTATATATTGTTATTTTTTATTTTTGATGCCCTAAAAGATACCATTGATTAATTTTAGTTAGTTTATCATAACAAAGTTCACCAGATATATCAAGCCTAAATTCCTTCATTTTAATTTTTTTATTATTTGAAAAAAATTACGTGTAGTTTTTTGTGTTTGGCTAAATATAATTTAAGAATTGAAAATAGTCAGATCGATAAAATTGAAAGAAAATCAGTGTCGTCATTTGTGAATTTTTAGATCAATTTCGTAAAATAATTTTCTTTGACTCGGCCTATCAACTAATCTATTACAATAATTATAATAATAACCGTCTAAGGTGATGTAACTTCTTTTTTTTTTCCATCAAATTGCGCTCTCTTGGTTAAATATTTAATCCTAGTATTGTGATAATTTGAAATTTTATGGACCTTTTTGAAATAAATCATTTTAGTAATTAACATTCCCTATTTAGATCAAAACAAGTCCCATTAATTTCTATCGATGTTGGGATTTTTCAAAAATTTAAATAAATTTTTTGAATTATTTTAACAGCTCCGCATTCTTAAAATTTATTTATTTTTTTATAAATAAATCATGAGGGGAGCATAATTAAAAATTTTATCCTTAGATTTTTTATTTTTTTTGGATTTTATATCGGATATTTCAAAAGATGATACTTTAAAATCTAAAACATTAACAGACTTTTTATCAATTTTCTCTTGATAAATTTCGAAACTCCAAAAAATATCCCGATTTTTCAGAAAGAAAACAAATCCTTAAAACCTCTATCGGTTGGTTTTAAATGCATATATAGCTTTATCAAACTTCTCTCTCTGGATTTAATCTTAGATATATGACTGAGATAATTTGGGATGTATTGTAATTTTTATGAAGTTTTTCTTAAAATCACTTGATAAAATAATTAATTTTTTGCTATTTTTCTTAAAGATGAAATTTTGAGATTTATATTATAGTAATCTGATACATTTAATTCGATAAAATATATCCAAATCTTTTCGAGCTCATAAGATCCGGAATAAAATGATCATGGAGTTTTTTAATGTACTCCAATAATCCATATAAGATGGCAACTTTTTAATCGGCATAAAATATTTATAGCTAAAAATATTTAAAATTCTTTAGTTTTTTTTTAAAAAAATTTTCTTTTAATTTTAAATAGGAGTAGTTATTAGAAAAATTTAAAATCTCATCGAATTTTTCATCTGTAAGAAACAGGTTAGGAATTTTGTATGGTGAAATATCCAAAAATCTAAAATAAATTTTTGTATAATTTGTTCAATTCAAATTTAGCTATATTTATTTCAATATTTATAGTTTTTTTTCCAATATATGAAGAAATATCTGGAATTTGGTTATATTGTTGAGTATATATACTATTCTGAGATGAATTGGAAAAAAATTCTCAAATGAATCCCCAAGAAAATTATCGTAGTTAGAAATATATTTGATTGTTTATTTAATTGATTTAAAAGAAAATAAATAATAAAAAGGCGATAGTTGTGACTTTTCATCCGATTGAAGTGAAAAAATTTTAGTAAAAAGAAAAATTATTTGATGATAATTCTTTGGAATGAATTATGAATAAAAAATAATTAGTATATAGATAATTATATATATTGATAAAATAAAATTTTTTAATTATAAATAAAGTGATATAAATAATTGCATGAATCATATTTTAAAACGTATAAGAGATGAAAATTATTTATATTAAAAATAATATAACTAAATTATTCTATAAAGATTCTATAATTAATAAAAATTTTAATGTTAATATGAAATTTTAATTGTATTCATGTGTATAAAATAGTCACAAATTCAGATATTAATAAAAAAAATGACAATATCGCTTTTCATTATTTCGTGATAGTAAATATTGATCAAGCGAATTTTAATTATTTTAATTGTTTTTATTATTGATTGGCAAAAAGATTATATTTAAAATCACGCAATTTTATTGTATAAATGTTACATTTTTTTTTATAAGTGAGAGCATAGTTTCTTAAATTTAGATTTAATGGGCGTAAAAAACTGTATAGTACTTGAAAATAATCTCGCAATAGAAGTTTTATTTATTTATAGTGACCTATAATAATTTTTTACAGTAAATTTCAAACTTCTTGAATTTTTTTGTGAATAATTTAAAAAAAATTTATACTATCGATAAATAACCCCCCACTTATAAAATTAATTTTTTTATCAAAATATGTCCAAATTTTGAAAATTTATTACCAAAAATTTTGAATCTTAATTAAAAAGGTGTAAAACAGGTTTATATAATTGGAAAATAATCCCATACTTTATTTTTATTTTTTCATAAAAAATTATCCAAATTTTGGACAGAAAGTAACATAATTTGAGAAATTATTTGTAAAATATTAATTGTATCTATTGATATAATATCTATCTTTTTGTTTATATTATACTTCCTGGGGGTGTTCATATTAAGTTTTAACATCTTTTATTGGATAAAAAAATCTAGCTTCCAAAGCCAATAAAACTATAAAGTTTTTTTTTCCATAATACTGAAAGTACGGTATTATGGTATCCTCTTCATTTTTTTCTTTCGCAAAGTTAACCTACCAAATAATTATATAGATTTTCTTTATTTTAAATATTTTAAATATCCCAAGCTATTTTCTTTAAGATGTCAGACTAAATTGCTGAAATACTAGATGAAATTAAGGCACTAACAACCGGATTTGATAATTTGACTGTGGAAAGAGTTTCTG
>LSSL01006956.1:0-47261 GCA_001953115.1 Smittium mucronatum | reverse complement strand
AAGTATAGATCTTTAAAAGAATTTTTATTTATTTTTGATTACATTATTGGGTTAAAAGTTGTATATTATATCTCAATAACCATTTAAGATATTATAAATTATAATATTCAGAATGGGAAATGAAAAAAAACAGATATAATAATGATATGGTATCTATAAGTGTAATTTTTTAAATTATATGGGCTAGATATCTCATCGTATAAGTTTTATGAATGATTAAATTCATACTAACGACAAAAAATTATTTCATTTTAAGTTTAAAAAAGTTTTTTTTTGGTATCAATAATTTTATTTTTATTCATATTTCTACTCTTAATCCAAAAAAAAACAAATTTTTATCTGTTTTATTTGAATTTTTTTGGGAATTGATGTTTATTTTATTTAATTTTCTGAAGATATTAATAATATGCAACATAAAATATTACAAAATATTATTCTTTTAAAATAACAGCGTTTTTTTTTTGAAATCAATTTACATCCAAATAGATTGCGAGCTTTTGACTATTCAACCTTAAATAATTAAAATTTATTGAAGATTTTGTGTTTTTTTTAGCAAGTTAAAATCAGAAATACTCAATAATTATTAAAACAAGCCATCATTCAAAAGTGATAACACTGGTAAAATTCATAAAAAAGCAATTAAATAGCCATTGTTATCGGCATTTTTTTTTTTTGAAAATCGAAGTACAGCAGGTTTATATTAGTTTACGAAAAAAATAAAAATTTTAATGGTTAATTTTATTCCTCAAATAATTATTCATTAATAATGGTTTATTCTATACTATAAAAATATAAAAAGGTACTCATATTTTTTTTATTCTAATATCGGGGCACTAATGTAGAATTTTTTTTAGAATATACAAATATTATCAGTATTAAACAATAAAACATTCAAATCAATACAAATAGGAAGATTTAAATTTTTGATATCTTATTTAGTTACATCAAAATTGAATTTTTTTTTCTTGGATACAGATAATAAATACAAATATATTAAGTATATAATACTTCTAGTATTTTGGAAAATAATAAACACGGAGTTTTTTCGCGCTTTTAAACATCAATTTAATATCTTAAAAATAAATAAATAAACATTTTTCAGTTATCATCTTTTTTCTTTATACTAAAAAAAATGTACATAAATAATTTAAATCCTTTTTTTCTCCAATTTTTTTTGCGTAAAATTGATGGCTTTTAAGTAATATTAGTTTTTTAATTGATTTTTTTCATGTTTTAAATAAATATCTTGGCCTATTTTAACAATTTATTATCTATAATTAGTTAGTATAACACTCTTTAAAAACACATTTTTTTACTGGGTCAAAGTTTTATGAAGATAATACACCATATCTTGTGAAATTTAAACTTTATTTAACCTACCGCCTAAATCAAATTGCTTATAGGAATTAATAAATTTTAGATTAAAGTGACATTTTCATTATTTGATATAAATTAATCATTACCTAAAATTTTTTCAGTAGTGTAAATCGGAACTTGTTACTTTACGATGAAGATTTTTAAATAAAAAATATATGACTATTCCAGCTTGACACTATTTAATCAATATTAATAGCACCAAAACACCAATATTTTAAATTTTAATCGTCCAATGATATTTATGAGATTTAATTATTTGCATGTTGATATAGGTGTTTAAGAAGACAGAAAAAATATAAAACCTCAGCTTAATTTCCTTTAAATAAAAACATGTACCGGTATTTGATTATAATATTTTTTATTAGTGGTTCATTCATTTTTTATGGTTTTTATTTTAAATACTTGAATTATCTATATAAAATCAGGTTTGAGATTTTAGATATGCATTATTAACCGCAAAAAAATATATATTATTTTTTTTTTCTCCATTAAAACTTGAAATCACTAAATCAGTAAGTCTTAAATTGTTTTTAATATTTTCTATTTTAATTTGAGAAAAAAAAATAATTCAAATGCCAAAAATTTTTTTACGAATAAAGAACCCTATCTTTTTATTAAATAAAAATAAAAACATTAAGGTATTCAGATTTAATAAATTTTAAATTTATGTTTTTTAGTATTTTAAACATATTTATATTGGTCTTTTGATTAATAATTTTTTTTTAATGGATTTTATTTATTCGAAAAAAAGTTGATCTTCAGTATCACAGGTATCAATAACCAAACTTCTACCTCTAATGAAATTTTTAGTCTCAATTTACATTATCGCAACAGTGATGCAGAAAACCTGAAATAATAAAAGCTTTAGTGTATTTTTTATCTTTACATTTTTAAATATCGATTTAAAATAAATATAATTTCTTTTCTGTGTTTTTCTTTCTACCACCTTGGTGATATTTACCCACAACATATAACTACGCAATAAATCTTAATTAAACTAAACCAAGAATTCAAATCAGTCATTTATTGTCGGTTTTGCTTAATTTTCGGCTTAATTAACGTGATTTTTTTCGAAATAAAGACGAAGATAAATATTATTTTCATATTATTTTTTTAAAAAAAAGGATAGGTGATATATACATACATAAATATATAATTTTGTATATAAAAGGGCTTAAAAATTGAAACAGTTCAAATTTGTGGCAGCGCGTGGAATTAGTATAAAAGAATAATTTATATGCAAAAAAATAAATGTTCTACGTTTATTAGAGAAAAAAAATCTACCTAGGCTGTACTCCGTTTCTTTTTTTTAATCCAGAGAAATTTTATAGCGGAAGTTGATTCAAATAAATACCAAATTCCTTTTGGTCGATAAATATGTTTTTTTTATAAAAAAAAAACAGTTTAAAAAAGCAAATTATTTTTTACAGTAATTTTTAATCTGATTATATATTCAATTTAATCATCTTTATATATAACTATAAAAGGTTTGAAGGGTGATATTTTCTCATATACTATATATATATATATTATTATTATTATTTTATTGAGTATTATATTTCACGGGTTAAAACGAAATTTTTGAATTTTAATTTAATTGTTAATCGTCGAAATAAAATTCTTATCAATTTATTATAAATATTTGAGATATATAAGCTAGATAAAATAAACAAAAATTCATCAGATATATTTAAAGTATATTTAATTTTTTTCGAATTTTTAGTTGATCATCGCAAAAATCTCAAAAAAAGAAGTTTTTTTTTGTTCTCATTAAAATTTCAATCCCAAAAAAGAAAATTTTAATTAATAAAAGATTATATTCTTGACTTATCCGCCTGATTTGAGTTTTAAATTGTCTCAATAATTTCAAAACTCCACTATTTTCCAGGCTAAATGACCAATAAAAAATCAAAGATTAAAAATTGATTTTATAAAGATAGATATTATTCAAGTTTAATAAAAAACCGGATAAATCTCCTCATTCGAAAAAATCAAATTATCTACTATTTGTTTTAATCTTTTTTTATATATAATATAATGTGTTATCTAGGGGTAGATTTGTTTATTATACGAGGCTTGAATAAATTGAGATTGCGCAAAAAAAAATATTAATAATCATTAATATAGGCGCTGAAAGTAAGAATCCATTTTTAGGTCGAAATTCTGTGAATGTGAGTTTCAAAAGATTAAAATGGAAATAATTTATAAATTTCGAAATAACCTAAAATTTTTACATTTTGATTCAAAATTTAATCAGAAATTTGTATAAAATACGAATATATTTTTCAATAAAATATAAAAAATAATTAAAAATTCTATAAAAAACACAATATAAAATAAAAATACATATAGAGAAGATGCTA
The DNA here is from genome assembly GCA_001953115.1 of Smittium mucronatum. Lineage (NCBI taxonomy): Eukaryota > Fungi > Kickxellomycota > Harpellomycetes > Harpellales > Legeriomycetaceae > Smittium > Smittium mucronatum. The sequence continues at coordinate 43,521 of LSSL01006956.1, read as the reverse complement.
ATCATTAATTATGCGATAAAATTAAGCGGAATATTTAAATAAGAGGTTCAAATTTCTGCAACTATTCATTTCTGATAAATAAAAACTTTTTCCTATTTTTTTTTTAAAAAAAAAAATCAGTGTATAAAAGACGTAAGTTTTTTCTTCTTAAATTTACTCTTTAAAAGATTAGCACAAAAAAATAGAGCTCGAATAAAATATAAATTTTTAATGCTGTTTAATAATTCATATTTACCCCAATAGAACAAATAAATTTAATTTTTAAATATTTTAAAGATTAAAACAGATAAAGAAAATTAATTCAAATTTTTTATTTACTGAAAATTCCTATTATTAAACTTTAATTTACTTAATTTAAGTGGCTATTTTTTGAAAATATATCTGATTTTTTCGGTTAATATCGAAATTTATTATGTATTATGATTGAATATATCAAAAAAACATTGTTAAAATAATAAAGTAGTGATATTTTACCTAAATTGTGGGAATATAAAAGCTCATTTGAAAATAAATTAATGATAGTCAAACAAAATTTATAAAAAATCGCCGAAAGAATTTTTTTATCCTAAAATTTTTCGAAAAAAACTTGAAATTCCTTATTTACAGGATTTTTAGCTGGCCTAAATGAAATTAATAATAAAAAAATGAGGAAAAAATTTATGTAATTTCAGTGTTTCTATTGGCAAAATCGATCAGGTTCAAAAACAATTTTAAAAAAAAATTAAGCTTAGGCTTTCGGAAAGATAACGCTTTTTTATTTATTCAAAATGTTACCTTTTTTTAAAATAATTAAAATTTGCTGATGCCATCATCGAAATTTAATAATAAAATTTCTATAAATAAATGAGTATTTTAAAAATTTAATTTTATCTTCCTTTTTTTATACATGCTGAGTGAGTACTTTTCAATCCAATTTTTTATAAATTTACAACTCAAAATATTATTTTTCCCACTAGAAAAAATGATAGCATATCAGCCGAGATTATAAGAATATAAATAGACATCCAGAATATACTAAAGCCTCTTTTTTTTACACCAGAAGTGGTATTAATTCTTGAAAAACGTGCATAAGATTAATAAAAAATTAAATTTAAACAAGTTATTACAAAAAATTACAAAATATGCGTTAGAAAATCTATTTATAATGGTTTCAAGAGATATTTAACGATATTTTTCGCCAGATTATTTGATAATGAATTTTAAATTAAATTTTCTATTACCTTGAGTATTAATTATATCGCATTAATCCGACCGATATCTAAACAAAAAAAATATGAATTAATATTTTTCAATATAATCTAGGAAGCTGGTCAAATAAAAATTGACTCAAAATGTAAAAAAATTCTATGAGGACTAAAATAATTAAAAAAAACATCTAAAGGTGGCTAATTTCGTCTTAAAAAGTAGATTTAAATTAAACATAGACTTTTTTATTATGTTTTTTAAAAAAATCTCAACTAATTAGAACCTATGAAACATAATTTTCAAAGTCTTATGTAAGAAATTCCTCAAAAATATTAAGTATAAAAAAAGAAATAGAATAATTTTCTATACAGGGTTAATTAACCTGATAGTAAAAAAATAATAATAGAGAAAACCGCGTATTTTAAATTAAAATTTCAGCAGAGAGGTATGATTGATTTTTTTTTGATGAAACCGGATTAAATTTACACCACAAAATATCTAAATTATACTCATAATAGATTATCATTTATTTTACCAAGAGTATAGAAAAAAAAATCGCATTCTTACTTAATAAAAATTAAAGAATTTAATAAAATGTGTATTTTTACAGGCCAAACAGTAGGCTATAAAACTTTTTCATAAATTATAAAGATAACTATTTAAAATTTATTAAATGATCCATCGTTTAAATGCTATTATATTTTGATAAAAAATTCAATACAGAAAATTTTAGAGAGCTTTGGACTAGTTGAAAATATCGGCCCAGTATTAATAAACACCGAAATCTATGGATTGTACATTCAGTAAGGAAAAAAAATTCTAAAAAATATCAAATGAAACAAAATCCTATGATATTTTCTTTAAATACATAATTATTTGATTATTTGATTCTATCAATGAAAAATATTAAAAAAGGCAAAACTCTCACATGAATAGAAATCTTATTATTTCAATAAATGTTCACATTTTTTCCTAATTATTTTTATTTTCTTAAAATCAATTATATAAAAATAATGAAATTTATAATTTATCATGCCGTAGTATTTTTATTTTTACTTATTCAAGATAATATCGAATATTAAATTTAAATAATAATTTAAATTTTATATGCATATTTTTTATTCCACTTGAACTTTTTAAGTAGTATATTTTTTATGCTTTTTTTAACTCTAAAATTAAGTATTTCAGATTTTAAATCAATAAGCCACTGGATTGGAAAATTTTCAAACAAGAGTAAAAAATGATCAAAATAAATTCGTAAAATCCTATAATTTTTTACATATTTTGCATTTATGTTATTATACTGCCTATTTCCATTGTATTAAGTGAAATATATATATATATATATATTAATTATTTAAATATAAATTTAATAGGAGCTATAATTGTTTCAATTTTAGGGGAATTAAGACAGGAAAAGATGTGTGAAAGTGGGCAGACGAATATTTTACCGCATGCTTCATGGTGAAACATTTATTTGTGGTTTTTCTCCAGTTGTTTTTCCATGACCGGTATAAACTTTCTCTTGTCACGTTTTTAAGTCCAATTAATCTAGACTTTTGAGTTACATTTTTATTTTAAAAGCCATAAGTGCTCTTAATCTGTTTGCTTTCCAAATTTACAATGCTTTTGATCTAGCTGTTTTTGGGAAGATTTCATTTCATATTGAAAATTTTCCAGAAAATCCTATAAATTAATTGCTATAATCGCATAAAAGTCAAAATTTGAGACATCTTGATAAATCACTCAGTAAAAATCTAATATAAATTAACTCGGCTACATTTTTACTATAATTGGGCTATATTTTCAATTATGTAATCATAAAACATGCATTTGTGTATCGGTTCACTGACTCCTTTGAACTACGTATTATTACTATTTTCCCCATTTAATATTGATTTATGGCAAATAAACAGCATATTACTCATTATTTTTGGTTCAATTCAAAATTTATGTATTTTCTACAATTTAAATCAACCTTATTCGACTTATTTACTTCTAATTTATTCTATTTAGTTTTTTTTGTTTCTCCTTTTTTAGAATGCTGTAAAAATAACTAACATTGGTGGTTTTAACTATTTTGTTCCCTCGAAATATTATTATTAACTGGAAATATATATTATTAAAATCTTCTTCGAATATATTTATAATTCTTATTTTGGCTAGTATTAATATTTATGGTTTATTATTGGTAATAAACACAGTATACGTGATTATATATAGTTAAGATAAATTTAAAATTATTTGAAAATCGGCCTGCTGTCATTAATAAGTCCAATTTTATACATTTGTGGTTTTATTGTCTTGTATTTATTTTTAGATATTATTTATTGATATTATCAATCTAAATTCTTTTTGCCTCGCTCATCCAATTTATTTTCATCTTTTAATTCTCCTGTATATATTTAATAAGTTTTTCCAAAATAGAGAAAATTTATTAATCCCTTCAACAACTATCAATATTTTTTCTATGATGAATTTTGTGTAGTATTTTTTACCAAAATTTCTATCTTACATACCAATAAGTTTCAATATTTTTAAATTAGTCTATTTTTTATTTCCGTTGTTTAATAGCCCATAAACAAATTTAAGAATTAAAATGTACGCTTCGGCTTTAAATTTAAGCTGATTAATTCAACCTAAATCTATATATGATTTTAGCGTATTCAAGGATGTTTGGGAATATTCATTTTTTCACAGAAAGTACCTAAAAAGTATTTTTGTGTCATTTAGAATCTTTTTTTGAACATTAATACAATTAGAAGTATCATGTTTTGGATGATATGAAATTATTGTTTAAGAGAGCTCTATTCTTAATGGATATAGTTTTTCTTTTACTATTTTTTTAATAATGGTGATTATGATTGATACAGAGGTATTAATGCTTATTAAATTGGATTTAAATTTGAATCCAGGATATTTCAAAAAAAAAAAAAAAATTATATGGAATTTATCGGATATCCACCTCCGAATCCCAATTTTATTTCATATTTATTTCATCTTTTATATTTTCAATAGAGGAAATAAAATAATATTATATGTATTCAATAACATTTTCCTCATACTTGTCATTTTTCAGCTCCACTTATAAGTAATTTAAGTATGCTAAAGTTTTAACCGGGCCTGAATTTACGCCAATTATTTTTAATATAAGTGCTTATTTAAATTAATAGTGGTTTTATAATCATTTTATATAATAATAGATAATTTGGCCTTCTTTATTAACCCGTGGGAATGTGAATATATTATGTTATATCGTTTTTTTACATTTATTCCGGTTTTCTTTTGAATTAGAGGTATTTAATGCAATATTAAATTTCTGTCAGATATCAATTGTTCTTAGCTACACACATATTTAAATTATATATATATATATATATAGTAACACTTAGCTCTGCCATGTAATTTTTATTGATCAACATTGTTAATACGCATTTATTTTTTTGGGGCGCAATTTAATATTTTATAGTACCGAGTTTAACGATAGTATATTATCAAAAATATTCCGCTCCTTTATGAAGTCTGACTGGTTATTTATTATCTTGGTCAAAACTAATTGGAACATATCAACTATAGTTATATGGATATTTTTTAGTACTAAATCGATTAATTTACTATTCTTCGGCATTTTAGAGATCTTAAATCTGATTTTTTTAGGATTAAAATAATTTTAGAACCCGAAAAAAATTTATTAAGTAAATACTACATATTTTCGTTATTAAATATATCAAAAAATTTAATGAGGTATATTTCAATGAATTAACTGTATAATAAGATATATACACCATGTTTTTCTGGATATTTATTTGTGGGTTGGATATTTATAGAAGATTATATATCATATATAGTTATTCAGAGTTTAAAATATTTTTATCTTTTTCATTTATATAAATTAATTAAGCTGAATATTATTATGAGATTTTCCTTAATAAAATAGTTTTTTATAGAAATCTGGATATATTCTATACGAAAAGGATTATTTTCTTTTTTAATTTCTTTTCTCGTTATATAGATATTAACCCCCTTTGTCTTTCCCCCTTGTTTTTAGCAACAAAAAATGTTATTTGTTATATTTTTCTTTATATCCCTAACACTTAAACCTTGATCTGACAATAAGCTATTGATTTATATTAATTAATTTCATTTGTCTTATTTCGGTCATATATTATCATTTTATACCGATTATTATTTTAATAATCTTCAGTGTTTTTTAGAATTAGTTTCAGTGAAAATTTATTTATCATCTCTAAATTAATTACTGGTTTTTGGAACTTTTTTCACGTATTAAATATACATATGATTATTTATGTAATTTTACATTTAATATGCTATTTATTCCGAATTTAAGATTTACAGAATATTAATTCCAAATGAAATTTAGTTTTAGGGGTGAAAAAATTGTGTGTGTTTTTTAATAGAATATATTGATTTAATTATGAGCGTTTAGTCATCAGCAAATTATTTTTATAGGTGTAATTATATTTATTTTTTCATTTTAGAACGTATTAAAGTATATATATAACTAGATATTTTGTTGAACTGTTTTCAATTCGCATTCCATAAATTTTTTTCCACAGAATTTTTTTTAATATTTTTCTGTTTTTTTGGCATATGATAAATAATAGTTTATTTTACTTAGTTTTTTGTAAAATAATGAGCTTTAAAAGTCTGCAATCATCATTATACCTTCAAAGAAATTTCTTTTTTTTTAATGGTTTTATGCGTATTATTGATAATTATGATTATTATTTAGAAAATATGCATTTTTTATCCAAGAATTCAATTTTTTCGTATTTGATATTTATTTCTAGAAGAAAAAAATACGTAACCTGTTTATTTTTCTTATGAATATTTTATTATTATTTTTTATATAATTACCATATATTCCTTTTATATTAGGTTATTATCATTTATTCTAATTCTAATTTTATTTGATTTTATTGGTTACGATTAATATTTTATATTTTTGGGGGCTAAGAAGAGATCTGATAATATTGTTTGGTTTTTGGAGGATATCCTTATTACTGGATTAATTTAAACGAAAATATACCTCCTGGTTTAATTTGGAAGGAATTGCTTTTAGGTTTTTTCCAAGTTTCTCCTCTTTTTCAATTATTATAGCTCATTTTAATTTTTTCTATTAAACTGGCTTTCCATCTTTCAAAAATTACTTCTGCTTCTGCTTTTGCAATTTAATTTGATATGACCGCCATCATCTTTTTTTTTTTTTCGTGATTGATTAAATTAATTTATTAAAATCCCAAATCTTTTTAATTCGTTTATGTTTTCACCCAGCTTTAATTATTGCTTGTTTATTTGTTGAAATTTGATTTTATTGGATCAGAAAACACATTATCATTCTTATTTTTTTTTATTAGTTCTTGAATTTAAATAAAGTTATTTTCGTATTATAATTTCATTTGTATGTTTTTTAATGGTATATTTGATTATTTCGCTTTTATTTGCATTTTACTTTTATTTCTCTGTGACCATTTTTATTCTTAATTTTTAATAACTTTTTCCCAGTATTTTCTATTCAGATAGCTTTTCGTTTTCGTTTTTTACATTTCCAGCATCATGAAATTTTTATATTTTCTCACTGTATCCATTTTCTTTATTGATTATTATGTAATCTATTTCATTGCTTAATCACCTTTAAAATGCCGGCTTCCACTTAAGATAATTTTGGAGCTATAGTTCTTACAATTTTGCTGAAGAAAGATTTAAATGAGCATTTTTTTCTCCCCTGATATTTAATTTCTGAAAATATTTCATCTAAATGAATAAAATTGGAGTATATTTTAAAAAAGTGCCTTTTATTCAATCAAATAATCGATAACAGAGCCTAAATGTAATTTTTCTTGATCTAGATATATATTTTTATATCACTAATAATTTCTTCTACTTTTTATTACCTCTTTCTTAATTTTCTATGGATTTAAACTTTTTTCTTTTAACCGTTGATATTTTTAATTATTCGGAGCAATGTTTTCAAATTTCCATTTTATTTTTATATGCGAATTTTTTCTAGTAGACAATACAAGTAATATTTATTTCAAAATCAATATGTTTTAAATTTAGTGAATATATATATAATATTTTTTTGCATTTAGATGGAAATCTATTAAGCAACTTACGTTTAAGAACCAGAATATTCATGATTTCACCGATTTTCTCTAATTTTTTATATGCTACTGGGGTAAATTACCATATAAAGATAACACAGTGAGGAAAATTAATGATCATTTTTGCAATTACTGTATTCAATATCATACACTACTACGTTTTTTTTTTCATTTTAATTTTTTTATGCCTTTTTCTTTTTCTGATAATATTTTAATTTTTGAGAATTTTTTTTCTTTTACGTCAATTTTAAACAAATTTTGAATCGTGATAATTTATTCGATTATAATTTTTGACACGTCTTCTAAAATCTCTTTTAATCCTGATAAAATACATAATATTATATTTGGAGCTCATCGAATACACAAAAATTCTGATTTATTATTTTTTAAATTGAATATTCAAACATAGATTTAACTTAATAATTATCATTTATGTTATTTTTCTAGTTTAATTTATTCATGGGGCGTTTTTTTTTCACCCACTAAATCTTCCAGGACATCTCAGATTTGGATGTCTTTGATATAGTATAATTTTAGTTTGAAATATATCCCTCCTTTTTTTTGGACCTTTATTTTATAATATTAACCAGAATTTATAGGGTTATGTACTAGATTGTTATGGTAAAATCAGTTAAATTCTTAAAACGTAAAAATAAAAGAGGATTTTTATTTTTATTTATATTAACACTTCTTTTTTTAACACAAAAATATATATTTATTTTAAAACTGCATTTATATTCGCTTTGTATAACTTGGGCTGTCATTATTTTGGCAAGGTCTGTGTTAATATGTAGAAATATTTTTTGATACATTTCATCCCCCCCCCCCTCCATTACTGGTCTTAAATACCGATAAAATTACGCAAATTATTTCACAAATTATGATTGAAGATTATTTTTTGTTTTTATTTTCATTTTTGTAAAGATTTAGAATGATTTGATTCTATTAATTAATCAAAATTAATTATATAAAATATTTTTTACTAGTGTAGCTTTTTTTTATCATAATAATTAGTTATGCTAAAAAAATACTTACTTATTAAAATTTATAAAACCTGTTTAAACTCTTTTTAAAAAAATTTAGTGGGTGGGAAAGTGGTCTTTTAAATATATTAATTTGGTTTTTATAAAGTGAAAGAAAAAAACTCTGGAGATAAAGGCCTGAAATTTGCTGTTTTTTTTTGAAGCTAATATTTTAAACTTAAGAAAAAGTATTTTTTGATGATTTTTTTTATTTTTTTAAAAAAACTATATAAAAAGAGTAATAAAATTTTCAATAAATATAGGGTTTTATTATTATTAAAACTAATATATTGGGGGGAAAAACTTCATTTATGATATTTACCAAAAAATAAACGGATAAATATATTTTTTAGGATGATGGAGGTGTTTTAAAAAAACCTTTTATTTTTATATTTAAATAAGGCCAATTTTTAAACTTATTACCCAAATTAAAATATGATTATTTGACACAGATGATTTTTTTTTAACTTATCTTTATAATAAAAGAGAAAAAAATAAGTTTATAAACGATATTATTTATATCCTTTTTTCAGTATTTCTTTTTTTGGGCCCTGTAAAATACATATGAAAAATATTTAAATCCTTATTATTTTGAAAATAAACAAGCATAACTATAATTTTTTTTAGCAAAATCATAAAAACATCAGATTTCTTAAATGTAATCTTTTTATTCCTCTTTTTATTATGGTATTTTTTATATAGTTAAAATTGTTACCTTGTATAATTTTTACCCGCTTTTGGAAGAAGTTATAAAGAAAAAATAAGATTTCACTTAAAGCTTATTATTTTTTTACTAGGTGAAACAAAAAACTTTCTTAACCTCTAAAAACACTTTAAAAGTAATAAGAAGATGTACTTTTTTATAAAATTATCACTTATCTATGGTTAATAATAAAATTCTGAAGTTTTAAACGGATTTCAGGCTTTTCAAGAAATTATTTGATCTTCTAAACATTTTCTGATCTTTTGGAGTTCTCCAAATTTTTCATTTGTTTACCTGACTTTTATGTGAAAAATCCGTTTTCTTTATAAATCGTGTGACATAATTTCCATTTATGAACAATATTATAATTAATTAATTTCCTAGTATTTTCAAATTTCCCACCAAAAGAAAAAAAAATATGGCGCATTATTAAAAAAAGCTTATTGTTATTTAGAAAAATAAGGGAGTTTGTTTTGTTGATTTTTTTCAATCAAAAAACAGAAAAAAATCGATGATTTATGTTATGACACGGTAAAAATGAGTTGATATTAATGTATTTTTAACAGAAAATGTATATCATTTGTGTATTTTATTCTGATAAAACACTAGTATTTTTATAAACAATTTTTTCACCATTTGATGAATTATATATTAATTTTTTTTGGGTGCCTAAATTAACGAATAATTCGACTGTTATAACATTTATTATAGTTAAATTCGTACATATTAAAATTATATTCAAAAAAAAACAGCGAAATAATTATTTTGGATTTCTTGAATTTTAAAGGTTTTGGAAAAAAAAATTGTTTGAAAATTTAAAATTTAAATTTAAATTCAAGTTTTATTGATATATATTTAGATGAAGTTTCTATCAAATTCATCTATTTCTTTTGTTTCAATTAAAAAATAAAAGTCCTTCTATAAATGTGAAATCATTTAAAATAATTATTTTAGTACTACTAACGTTACGAATAGCTTTGTGGAAGTACTATATACGGGATTATAACCTCTTTTTTTTAAATGATTAAAATATGGATCCAACCTTAAAAGACATAATTATGAAAAAATCTTCAATATTACGTATATTTTATACCTTTATCATCAAAATTTCATTATCAAAAAAAAAGCTTTTTTTCACCTATTAATATAAACATTTCTAAACGGTAGGGTTAATAAATGCGTAATAAAAAAGCTTCATCATTTTGAAAGTATCAGTATTTCTGCAAGTGATGGCAGTCTTTCCTCGTGAAAAAATATGACTTTATTTTCAAACCATTATTTAAACCGAATAGAAAGTTGAGAACTATTACATTTTTTTTTGAATTAAATTTAATGGAAATTATTTGTTGTAAAATAATTAGTTTAGAGAGAAATTTAAGACTAACACTTTTTATTTCCAATTTTTTTAAAACTTTACCATTAAAAAATTAATATTTTTTGTGTTATTATTGCCTCATTTTTCCTTGCTCTATATATAACAATTGGTGCTGAATTTAAAATAAGCTTACAAATTTAATTTTTAGGCTTTTTTTGCAGTTTTATTTATAATATTGTCCATAAATGGAAATTATGTTACATTATTTAATAAAGAAATCATATTTTTCTCATAAAGGCTCAGGTAAACAAATAAAAAATCAGTAAAACTCCAAAATATCAGAAAGTGTTTAACAGAAGTTTATTATTTATCCTTTTTTTAATATAAAAAGAGCATATTTATAACAACGGCTCTGATTGAGAATGAATGAAATATTTATTTACAATATTTTTAACTGAAAAATAAAATTTGAGTTTAAACATATTTAACCAATAGTAAATTTTGATAAAAAAATTTCGGAATTTAATCGGTATTTTCGGCCAAAAATGGTAAACAATTAAATTAAATCTGTCATATTTTTCCAGATTTTGTGAAATTTTCAGAATTCAGTCGACTTTTTCTTGATTTTTTCGAAAAAAATATTTAACCATTAATAAAATTCCACTTTGGTTTTAATTTTACTTATTGTTTTCATGGATAATTTTAATAATAAAAATTGGCTCTAATCTAAAAAATAGTTTAAACAAAATTCCTGAAAAATATTATCCTCCCTCCAAAAGCGGAAAGTGGCTATGTTTTTATACCATAGCCACAACACACAATTATACCTTTGTTATATTTGTGTCTGCTATTTTTTGGTGATTATGACTAACGAGGAACAACTGAATAGATTCGGATAAAAACCCGATTGGGAAACCGTGTCTATCCAATAATCCTTTAATCATTTGTATCCTTTCTGTTTAGTATTTTGGCTTTTCACGCAGCATAAATAAGTGCTGCAGCACTTCCAACACCATTCCTCACCTAGTCATTTGCAGAACTTACCTGAGGCCAATTTTTGTACACCCGGTCCTAAAAGCTTAAAGAGCTAGTATAATAGGCAATTATGATCCAAGTGTTTTCAGCTTGAATAGCCACTTATGATATAATTGGCCAAATTTTAAAACTAATCCCATCAATTAACCTCATATAAATGAGCCAATAAATATTGTAGTAAAAAAGTTATGTTCAAACAGAATCCTCCATTTACATATATATCTGAGTCTAAAATAAATAGTCAATTTTGGAGATGATGCTATAATATAGCTAATATTAACAAAAGTTTGGTTATAATCATTCCGATTTTCAAATTTTATAAACAAAAATATTTTCATCTTACTTAAAAAACGTCAGCTAACACTTGATTCAAATTTTTCTAAATGGATTTTGCAAGTCTGATAGATTTTTCTTATCAAAAATTAGTAGCAATAAAAATGGGCCACAAGAGAGATGAATTTCAGAGGTCCAAAATTCGGTTTTCGTGGTAAATATCATTTTATATTATCTCATGTCATTGTTAATATTTGTAGTAAGCATTTTCTACTTTCAATGATTATGTGTCGTAATCTCTCTTTTAAGGTCTGATGTATGTGCTACTGTGTGCAAAATAATGTCAAAACACGGTTCCGGAATCACTATACCGATTCTCCTTTCAGAAGTGGAAAGCTCGGTATTGGGAATTCTATTTTTTGGTCTAAAAAACTCTTAAGTTTTAAAAAAATTCTTTCAACTTTTATTTTGCACTCAAGTTAGAAAACAAGGAAAACATCGAATTTATAAATGGGAAAAAATGTTAGTTTTTTTATTTTAAAAAATTACCAAGCTGCAGATCTATACGTAAAGTACCTCGTATTAAATTTAACTAGATGGGAAGAATCCTGTTTATATTCTGAATTCCAAATCTGCTAGGAATTTGTACTTTGAACTATCGATTCGAAGCTCGCTTAAGCAAGACGAGAGATTTTCATATAAGCTCACTTCTTCTTATATACATATGTCATATTAAAAACTAATTATTTTCTTTTTGGAAAATACGGATTTGGATTCTGGAGGCCAGTAGCGACTCGACCGATGATCAGCATTCTAAAAATGGGATATCAATCAAATTATTTTCCAATCAAAGATATTGGGATATGATTGAGAATTCAAATTTTGGATGGTTTTTTAAAAGCAATGTAAGAATATCTCAGTCTCAATCACATCATAATATCATTATTATTTAATAACCAAAATATAATTTATTTCCGTTAAAAAATTAATTACAATATTAATATTATAATTTTTAATCAGAGGAAAATTAGGATAACAGATATAGAATCCAGAGAAATGAGAAATACCACTAATGAAGAAACTGAAAGCTATGAAAATAAATTTATTCTGCCTAGCGCGAAAATAGTATTTTTAATTTCTGAAATAAGCCAAGCTGTAGATATTATGGATAACAATTTTCAACCAGAGAAAAAGAGAAAAACACTCGATGGCTCTATAAGTTTAAACAAAAGAATCATAAACGAACAAAACGATGCAAATTTTATAAGCGAAATGTTTGGAGTTGTCTGGAACATAGAATTAAAAAGATACATCCCCGATCGTATAACACAATGCCAAAATAACCAATTTTGGATTTACATAAAGTCTATAGACTCTAATATCACTGAAAAATTTTCTGAAGACTGGGAACTCTCTGGAATCCACACTGTATATAGCAATTATGGAAGTGCTGTTATGAACAACTATCGTAACATGCATGGACTATCTAGGAAGCAAAGATGTGTATACGGAGAGATTTTAAACGAATTCGGCGAGTCATTCGATGTTGAGTTAACTCTTTGGGAATATGATACAAACCTCGCTGATCTTATAGATGAGGTATTTTTTTTTCTCTCAGCGGACCAACTAAATTTTTATCAACTAGAAATAGAACTCCAATTTTAAAACAATCTTTATTTGAAATTAATTGCAAATCTAGGGTGGATATCTAGGGATTTGGAATGCGACAGTGGGGAATCAGTTCTCAGGCAGCTTTGAAAAACGAAGGAGAATATTTTTGGAATTAAATTCAAAGTCGATTTTATTCTACCAAAAAAAACAACATCGTAATGTAGAACTAGGAAGTGAGGTTATAAAATCCATTGCTCTTTTCAAGATAGTTTTATAAATTCTTTTTTTAAACGACTTATCTTCTGCTTCATTGATGATAATTTTAAGATTATGTACTTCGCTAGGTTCTGAAAAACACTGGTTCGAATGAATTGGTTTTAGTGAACGGTCCAGTTAATATTGTAATTAAATCTGATTCGCCATAGCTCTTCTAATAAACTTTGATACTGAACTTTTGACGCTGATTAAAGACGTTTTCTCAACCTTTTTAGAAAAAAAGAATCTTTATAAAAGACATTGTAGCAGACAGTGAATTCTTGATTGTAGGAACAGTCAAATACGTAACAGAGAACGTAGGTTGTTCGATATATCAAAAAGTTGGAAATTTTAACTATTTCGACTTTTATATAGATACCAAAATATGAGAATGGAATAAGCTGCTCTAGGAGGGTTGTTCATTTGGAAGATGCGACTGGTAAGTTTTTGTATTTTATGTAAAATTGTTTCTGGCTTTAAATTTATTGTTTTACGGATAGGTAACACTAACGTAACATTTTGGAAGAGCTTGAGCGACGAGGTAGCACGCCTACTCCCTCAACAAATAATAGTTGTCGGGGGATTAAAATCAATTGGGGAAGAGGACTCGGTTTTCATAAATGCGTATCCAGAGAATAATGCTTTCTTGTATGTTGGTAGGTAAAAAAAAGTGACTATTTTTTTAATTTAAATAATCTTTTGTCATTTTTTTATCAGTGAATACGATAACAGGCTTTTTATCATCTCCAAACCTTCAAAAGCCCGTTTATTTGATACACGCTTATAAAGAAAGAATGTCATATATTAATGCATATATAAGGGATATCAGAAAGCCTCTAGTTGACGATATATCTTCTAATATGAGTGATTTGGGATTTATCAAGACAGCTCGTAATTAAATCTGTCATTAGATAATAAAAATTAAAAAAAATATATAAAAATATCCGAAGCATTGTATAGAATATTTAATAACCTCTCCATGTAATTAAAAATAGACACCCGCTGTCAGAAAATACTCGAGGAGATCACACCTGGAGCTTCCGATGGCAAATATAAATGCACGAGCTGTAAAGTGGATTTCATTTTTAGTACAGAGAAGGTTACGGTGTTTGATCTTGAATTTAACATAGACGATGGATCAGCTAGTGATTGGGTGTCATGTAGCTTTGAGTCAATCCCTGTAAGTAATATTCTTATGCACTCTTTCTTTTTGTTGATATGAAATTATTATGTTTTTTTATTGTGAGATCAACAAAAGCTGAATATCTTCTCTTGATACTTGACTGAGGTTATCCAACTTTTTATAACATGTAGAGTATTTTGGGAATATCACCAAAAGATTTAGAGGATAAAAATGAAGAGAACAAAGTCTTAAATGTCTTGTCGTCTGTAATAGGAAAAGAGTATCTTATGTGTATCACTTTGCTGGTAGGTTTTGGTTATATATTCCATTCATTTTAGGAGTTACTGAACCTAACTTGATGTAAATATAATTATGATGTGTTGTATGTTGTATGTTGTAGGACGATAAAATTGGAGTTCAGGACAAGAATCCCAGTAGAAAAAACAAACCTAGGCTCAGAATAGACTCAGCTCTAATGTCCAATAGTGCAAACTTTAATAATAAGAAGATTGAATTGGAATATGCCAATTTAGGTTGATATTCGGGTAGCGAAATATAACAAATATTCATAGATATTATTTTTATTAAAGGCGAATAATGAAATAATAGAATTTAATAGCCATAAACTGAAATAAGCACATATTAAATATACATTTTTAAGAATTAATCTATGAATTTAAAAAAATTGGTATCAAATTCACAGTTACAGAAAAAGACTAATAATGACCTTTTTTTTACAATATTTCTTAGTATGGATATTGCTGCTGCCTTTGGTAAGGCTGTTGATATGGAGGCGCCATACCTATTTGGTTTGGTGCAGGTATTTGATTCATACTCATATTCATATTTATTGGATATTGCATGTTGTTTTGCGGGGGTGGATTGGTGTATTGCATTTGAGGGTATCCTTGAGGAATAGCAGGCGGATATTGAGAGTAACCCTGGGAACCAGGAATTGGAAATTGAGACTCATTTGATGGAACGTGATTCTTTTTGGCCTGGGCAGCGAGCAGACGCTCAGCAGCTGAACCGTGTTTTTCACCTTTCCCGTCCTTTTTGATTGCATAGTCGACAGAAATTTTCTTTGAGCCGAGGTATTGGCCGTCCATGGCTGATATAGCGGAATCAGATGCTTCAAAAGAATCAAAGCAGATAAATGCATATCCCTTTGAATTCCCTGTTTCTGTATCTCTAACTATTTTGGGGGTCAGTACTATTGGGCCAAAACACATGAAGGTGTCGAAAAGAGCTTTTTCATCAAGATCTGGATCTAGATTGCTAATAAACAAATTCGCACCAATATCAATTGGCTTTTTGTCTGCCAAAGCCTTTTTTTTTAAAAAAAAAAAAAAAGATAAAATTTTAATTATAATATTGTGCAACTTAAATAAGATGAAAACTAGATGCTTGCCTTATTAACTCTAATTGGTTTTCCATACAATTTGGTCATGTTCATTATGTTTACAGCATAAGACGCGTCTTCCTCGGATTGAAATTCGCAAAATCCATAACCTTGGGTCATCTGAGTTACGCGATCTTTTGGAAGATGGACATTAACTAAGAAATAATAAAAGGAATTTTAAACAAACAGGAATTTGATGGGAGAAAGTGTTGTTTTTTTTAGTGATATGAAGACAGCAACAATATAGACGAAGTTTGAAAATACAAAAAAATATCAACCTACTGGACCAGCTTGGACCATCAATTCCCAAATAAGCTGCGCAGTAACCCGTTCATCCAGATTTCCAATATATACAGTCGCTTCCTGATTTCTCTCTGTTTGGATGGACATTTTCTTTTATTGATCGGGTTGTTTTATATTATTTTCAGTAAATCGAGAATTTAGCTTCCTATATTTTAACCGTGCTTATAACCACTAAAACCATAAATTAACACTACGATTATTCGATGGGTATTTACGTGATCAATTTCAACATTTCTCCTGACCCTATTTTTCAAAGTATTTTTTGGGGAAACCTCCGCCTCCTATTCGCTGGGTACTGGATCTAAAATCTTTTTGTTTAAGAAAATAACAGCCTATAACAATCAAGAATTTATATCGAGGTTGCTTTTAGCAAAATATTGGCTCTTTAATCACGCTTTTTTATTTTATTTTTTAAAAAATAAACAAGGTCCCCTTGGATTAAACGTTTACATAGTCCTAACTTGCAAATTAACACTTTTAAGTCTCAAATCTACGGAAACATATATCTGTAAATTATTGCGAGCGACTTTCCAAAAAAGTATAATTACAACGGAGATAGATTAATTCTAATAATTTAACCTTATAACAGTATTCTAGTGAGGTTATATCCCACTTATTAATGGAAATTGTTTTATATTTTTTCACTTAGGAATCTGAACTCTATCTTTTCTAATCGATAAATACTCTTCGATATTGTGAATAATAAAGAAGATATAGCTCCCAGACACTAAAACCTATATTTATAACTGCACAAAATTATACTCCCCCCCCCCCCCCCTCTATCCAAATATCGTATGAAATATGTCTAAATACTTTTGCATAAATTTGAAAATCAAAGCAGACGAAAATAGTAATAGGGTAAATTATTTGATAATCCAGACGTTTTATTTATGATATACTCCTAGGCTAATTTAGTTTTGGAAGACTATTAACCAATATTATACTAGGAATGGGTTCATACTAAATTTTATATTCATTTATTTATAAATCATCAAAATTACAAATAAAAGAATAAATACTTTTTTAATCTGATTAAAATCTCATTCTCAATACCTTTGATACCACTTCGCAAAGTTTTAATTACAATAGTTAATTTGGAGGGTGGGGCTTAATGAATCCATTCCTAATATAATATTTTTAAATTTTTTTCTGAAACTAAGCCATCCTTAAATTATACTCCATTGGATGGGTTCATATTAAGTGGCTCCAGAGAAATTATCGCTTGAGTGATGTTTTTTCACGATGTGTAGGACAAGTTGTAATATGCACCGAACATATTGTAATTAGACCAAAAGTCTTGAGACGAAATAGAGTCGGATGATATCCCTATGTGTGCTACAAAAATGTATCTTATCTCCTTAGCTTTAAGCAGTGTATCTTTTGCTGGAAATTTGATCAATTTTGATATAATGTGAAGATTTATGATGATTAAGTTTAATTTAAACGGCTTAGAAGAATCCTTAAAGTACCTGAGTAGCCTATTTACAATTGAATCGCTATCTTTTACATGAAATGGCACAGAATGTATCTATTTTTACCATCAATCGATATTCCCTTTATGTCTCGACAAGTTATAATGACTTGCTAATGGCGACTGATATCTCATGGCTTGAATATCTATTTACCCTTACGCTTTTCCTTTGGAGCCACGATTGCTGGATTTAGGTTGCCATCCTATATTGTTTTTTTTGCATCATCGGTGCGATTTATATTTTTGCCCCCATTAGACCGCAAACCATTAATAAGCAAAATTTCATTATGGTTAGTGACTTAATATCCAGGTTTTTTGATTTACTTCTTCCATAAAATGCCTAATTACTAGTAATAAATCAATAGGTTGCCTAACGTAATTCAATGTTCTGGTTTCATTTTAAAGCTGAAAATGAATTTTATATGGGTTCACTCTCGGCTATTTTCTTAGCTTCATTCTTAAATCTGCAAATACCAGGCTTAAGCTTTTTTAAAGTGTTAATACCAAGCTTTGATTCAGAAAAATCTCAACAAGATAATTTAAGATATTTGAAGACATTATTTCAGACTCATAATATATCAATATTTTTCAGACCCTATATCCCTGTTAAAACGGTTAATACTCTTTTTTTCCCCTTACGACTTCTTTGAAGAAAAATGAAGTCTAATTCAAGATATTGTATCACCTTATCTAGAGGGGGTGCCACTGAGTCTCCATACCACAACTTCCGGTTCTTGTTCTTGGTGATCGGTGAATTTTCGCTCTCCAGGTTTGAAAAGACTTTTTTTCCCATAAAGTATATAGGCAGTGTGTCGATATCAATTTGACTTCCGTAATTCATAGCTCTGAATCTCATGCAGGAGTTAAAATAGTTATGGTGATCATCAACCCCCCCCCCCTCTTATCCTCTGCGCCACTCTCGGTATCAGGTTTCACGGAGAGCATCAGTAAGTATTCTTCCATATATACCATCTGTATTTCGGAAAATTATCCCCTGCTACTTTCTTGGTTTGAAGCCAGCTTTAATACGATTTCATTTTCTTGCTGTGACCTGAGGACAACAAATCTACTCTGTGGCCCTCTTATCTCCTCTCCATGTATAAGAAGGTCTTGGTTTACAGCAAACACTTCTTTTTTACAGTTAAACGGCTTTTTGAAACTGAGTAATTCAGCACAAACTTCAAATAAGTGAAAAATGGTCTTTTTTCCATTTCCATGCAACTAATCCATAATTATTCTGAAAATCTGAATATATAGGATCAATTCGTTCCACCAAAATTTCTGAAGTAATACAGGGTGTCTTTTTTTTTGTCTGAGTACTGTCGGAAGCTTATTCTCTATAATGATTAGATTGGTATAAATACTCGCATCGAAACTTTTTCTATGTAGCCAAAGATGAAGTAATGCTAAGTGTACTATTAATAGCTCGCTCATCTCCCTCACCCAGAAGATACCTTAGGGCAGTTGTTTCTCCTTTAGTCCACCTATCTACATTTCTACTATCACCCCATGTACTGACAAAGCTAATTTTTTATACAGCCACCGCGATAGGAATAATAGGCTAGAACCATATTGGGAAGTTTGGACCGGAACTTAAAGAAAGTCCCATTAAATAATATAAAAGATCTTCCATAACTTGTTTACTTGCCAATTTGATCTATGGATCTAAGTCATCACATAGCATAGTGACTTCAGAAGATATGGGTAAAAATGTATCAATATCTCTACTTTCTTCCGCATCTCACCATGCGTCAACCTCCGGGGAAACCCTGTAAGAATAAGCAACGGAATACACTAACTCATTGTTGTGCATAAAATGCCCATAGCACTCTTAATCTTTGTTTTCAATAAACTAAAAAAGCTGATTAATAAAAAATACTAACATTTAATGATACCACCCCACGAAAAAAACGAAAAAAAATAACAAGACCTAGAACTGGCAAAACTACTACTCAATGGTATAAAATAATTTTATTAAAAAAAAACGAGAAAAACTAGATTAAATATATTAAATATACCAAGAAGTTATAAAGTGTCCAAAACTATCATATCTTGTCTTAATACTTTTATAAAATAAATGGGGCTTAACTTCGCCTACGAGAAAAATTTTGTACCAACGCTTTAGTATAATCTTGATTCTACATCTCCTAAAAAAAAATTTTGAATGCATAAAGGCCATAGTATATTTTCAATTGATGCTCATGGCTTCCTCTCTTATATATTCCGGAATATTAGGTGTGACTAATGACTATTTCCCAAGTTGCATCTCTTAAATACATAAAAAATTCTAGCCCTAAAGCATCTGGTAAAAACGAGAGTTCATTTAATTTCATTGAATTGTTTCTCCAAAATAAAAGATTCCAAATTTTAGGTTCATTAAAAAACTCTATATATTTCCTCGAGCCATTATTTTTTTAAAAAAAATCTTGAGACATGTCAGCCTCTGTAGTATTGGTAGCCTAGGCATAATTGCTAATGATATAGCTTGTGCTTTCCAGATGAAACTCGCTAGATTTTTTAGAGAATTAATAAAAGAGACAATAAGACTTCCATCTTTTCTGTGAATACTTATCTTATTATGTGGTGTCTTTATAAAAATATATCTGCTTTTGATAATAAAATCAGGGTATTTAATCGATAGTGTTAGTATAATATATGACTTTGATAAATTTTTCAGATAAACCGGTTTTATCAGCTTCATTTTCAGTAATACTGTGTTTCTTATCAACATTTTCTTTGATTCCCAGATTAAAAGATGTTATTATAGTTATTATGTTACTTTGATTCCAATTTTTCTCTTTCAGCCCATTTTTGAATGCAATAACTTGGTGAATTTGTGTGGAAATGAGCTTAGTCCGAATGAGAGAAAAATAAATAGGTACTTTTGGGAGTTCCAACATAAAACTATATACTTCCTGCAAAAATAGTGAATTATCATGTGAAGTAAAGCATTTTTCAGACCCATTAAGGACATTTAATAGTTTCTCCTGACTAGTCTTCACGCTGATTTTATACATTCCACCTTGAATTTTATTTTTTCGAGGGTCAGATTCAGGTTCCGTAATTTTATTAAATTTTAAAATTACCCTTTATTCATTGGGGTATATAATATATTGGTAAGAAAACCTGAGTCATAGTTTTTCATACCTAAATTTCTTTCTTTGAGAATAAAAGCAATATATAGTCCGACAGTATCCGATAATACATCCGTATTATGTCTTTTTGTTACTTTTCTGATGATTGGAGAGTAGCAGAGGATTTCCCACAAAGTTTTCTACTTTCGCTTCTTTTTTGAAACACTCTTTTTTTTCTCGTATTGAATAGAAATTTTTGACAGTATTTTTTAGAAAATGATAGAATATAGAGAAATAATTCAGATTTCTTTTTTATCTCAAGGTATTTTTATCACTTCTATTTTATAATTTTTATATAATTTCTTTCTTTTTTATAATCGAATTTCAGAATTTAATTTCAAATATTCTTAGAGACTATCTTTTAATGTGAAGTTTTTTTAGTGCTGATAATTATATGCGATAATACCTATTTTATCCAATGAAAATTTTGGCGCATATCTTTTTATCATAAAAAAACCTTTAATCTAACAAAAAAAATTTCAAAAAATAGTCTTTCACTACTATCGGCTGACAGTTGATTTAAGGATAAATCTGATGGTGTATTAATTTTTTTTTTGGATTATTTAATAATAAAATTTTGATTAATGAATATTTTAAACGTTTTAATGAGCGATTTTAAAAAATATTTTTAAAATATGGTTTTTATAAAGCGGAACTAAAATCATCTGCAATTATTTCCCAATAACTATAAAAACCATATTATTCATAGCCTCTAAAATCAGTATGAACCTTCTTAAATAATATTTTCACTTATTTTTCTTAGATAAATTTCGTATATATACCATTCTAGATGTAGTGTTATAAACCCAAATATGCAACCCAGTATATCAGCCACTTTCGTCGTCAAAAAAACGCCATTGACGTTTTTTGAGATAAAAAATTTCACCGTTTTAAAAATAAAAGCTTTTTTTAATAATAAAAAAGACCACCTGTCTATAAAATAGGATGATTACTTATTATTTTTATAACAATAAACTTGTATATTTGATTAAAATTATTAAAAGTTCACAAAAAATGATTATTGAGAGTTCCCTTAGTTGTTTTTGCATTAGAAATAATTTTATTGCAAAATTTAGCTATTTAATATTAAAATAACAAAAAAAAATATTCGAATTTAAAGCAGTGTCCTGTATATAATAGTAGTGTAATTTATTTATTTTTTGATGAATTTTTTTTTTTAGAAGCCTGTGTATTTCTACTTTTTTCAGTTCATTTACAAATACAAAATTAACATTTTTAAGACACTTAATATTAAAATCAGAAAATTATTATTTTTTTTGTGGATTTATGGATACATCTTTATGTATTTTGGCGAACTTTTTCTAGATGGCATTTACGTACTATTTTAAAGTACTGAATCAACTAGATAATCATCCTTACAATTTTTTTTAGCTTCCATGCACCTATTAACATTTTAATTCCATATTTAAAAATCCGGCAATAATTCCCAAAATAATTTAAATTGATACTTTTAAAAAACGAGGGGGGGGGGGTTTGAGTATATATAATTTTAGAAAATTTCTTTGCTGTGATATCAAATCAAATTAACCACTTTTCAAATGAATTTGAGATCCCTAATTTAATAGAGAAGATCCTTCTTCAAAAGTTAAAAAAGTATTCAGATTATTATTTTTTGAACATTTCAACCAAGAAGAAAGCTTGATGGGAACTCAAATTTAGTTATCGTTTTTTTACAATCACGTGCAATTCATTTAAAATAGTATTTAATGATATTTTCGCATTTTAAGTCGAGAAAAAACCAACAAAAAGTATATGTGATTGGGGTTTGATTGGATAAAAAAAAATTTACGCGCGAAAACGCGATTTAATCCACAAAAATACCCACTTATACGTTAAAAGTATACAAAATAAATCGCAAAATTAAACTATAAAGGGGGTTTTCCCATTTTAAAATTCAATACAATTGTGGAAACCAGTTTTAGAAGAGTTTCCTTCATTTGATGAAACTCTTGATTCGATTTTATTAAAAAAATTCAAGAGACTTATTTTGCACCCATGATTATTAGAATATTATTTTTCATTACAAGATTTATTCAAGCTATTTAAAAATAACTGATTTAAACAACTCAAGCGATTTTATTTAATTTCAAAAAAACTATACTTTGAACCATATTTGGAAAAACCCTGCTATTGGTATTAATTTGATGTCTAATGGTTTAAAAATGAACAGGATATTCACTAATAGCTGAGATGAAGCATCGTTTTTACATGTTATTAACATATAACCAGATTCAATTTCTTAAATTGGCTGTTTATATATTTTTTAATATGTTAGTGTGAATTAATTCCTCTTTTGAGAACTCAAGAATCGGGATTATATAAGTAACTCATCATTGGAATAATGTTGAGATATTATTAGGACCAGTATTTTTTCTAGTTTTACTGTATTGGGGTGGAAAAAAAAAATCGCATAAACCTTATGGTTTATTCAGCAAAAAAAATTCCGCTCCTGAAAATAATATCCTATATATGCACTTTAAAATTATTATTAACAATAAAAATATATAATTCAAAAAAACAAGCGAGAATGGAGTACCATAAAATTATGGGCTGATTTATTACATCAATTAAACATAAAATTTTGTGATAAGGTTATTATTATCATTTTCAAAAATCTAGGTTTACATTTATATATTATTTATAATTTTTACTTTTTTTATTGATGGGAGACGATAATATCAGTAAAAAAAATTCCCACACGAGTTTAATATTTTATAGCATAAAGCAGAAAATTCTTTATTATTAGTAATATATATATATATATATATATATTATAATATCTAATATCATAACCCAGAAAAAAATAATAGTATAATAAAAAATTATCGAAAATGAGAGGCTTTTACCTAATAGCAATTACGAATTACCGAGTCTTGTAAAAAAGAAAAAAGTATATAAATTCTTTAACGATGGTCCCTAAATCGAGTTAAATAAAACCGAGATTTAGTAAAGATTTGGCACAAAAAAATAATATATATAACTGAAATAACATCAGAATGCTATAGCTTACAAATCAAGAATGTGGGAACATTCATGTGGGTAATATAAGATGTTTAGTATACGGAAATTGGGATTAGGCTTATCAATAATGTATTCTTTCCATTGTGGTAATGTTTTTGCAGACAATCTTATAAATTTTGAGGGATGATGCTATTGGTTATGAAATAAAGATCGAATTTATTAGAATATTTTTATAATTGTAATCGATATAACATAATATTATAAGGTATATATATATATATATATATATAAACATCAAGCATTTGGTATAAATGTTGGGTTTTATCAAAAACAAATATATTAGATTGTATAATCATCCATAATATAATGATTTTTTTTTGTTTAATTGACCGAATAATGTGCGATTTGATAACAAAAAAATGCGCAATGGAAATTCAAATACGTTTGTTCTTATAATTTTCCCGGGGTAACCGTTAGCTTTTTGTGGGGGTGAGCTGGAACCATTGTGTCTCACGATTAGACGCCATAAATATGGCTGGTAAATTGTTGCAGATTTTGTTGTTTTAAAGTGTAGCTGAAACATGATCTGTACAAGCCCGATTCAAGATGAAGCACAAGCCAACAATGTATTTGCGCCTAATAAATAAATAAATAAATAATGTTGCCGCAGTGAATTCTTAAAACCAAAGTAGAATAATATTGCACTTTTTTCATTCGATACAAATCCAAAGACAACTTCTGCCTGAAAACTTGCAATACTGTGTCACTTTTCATACATGTCATTACGGCTCATATATTCAACACCATTACGTGATTTTATTCTTGTATAGAATATATATTCTTTTTCAAAGAGGAATTTCTTGTGTTTTTGAATCTATTCGTATAACAAATACGTTTTACCCCTTACAATATGCATTAATAATCATCTAAAATTTTTTCTTATCAGATATTTATTAGTTTTAATTCGAGTTGAAGTTGTAATTTCATTCGATGGTTTTTATTATTGCGTATGCTTTTTAATATTACACTTTCCAATTACTTCGCTTTATTGGGGTTTATGTAAGTAGCAATGGGTTTATTCAAATTTTTTTTCGTTTCAAAGGTTTATTCGAAAAGGAATATATCATAGCTTTTAAAACTACTGGTTCGTTGAAGATCTACTATAGAATAAAGTAATAGAGCAATTGCCATTCAATTCTATTTAAATAGGAAATAAAAGATTAGACATGCACATTTTTGACTGATAATGGTTTTTAATAAACTCAGCAAATAGAAAAGTGGAACATGAATTAACAGCGACAGCCAGCTATTGGTGGAGAGAAAGGGATTCTTGTGGAACCAATAGTACTAGATCAAAATATAGGTTTCTAGAGCAAAAAAGAGGAGCACTATTAGAAAAATGGGGCAGACTCGTGAGCCTTATGATCAGCTCAGGTTTTAATTGCTATTTGCAGCATTGCCAAAATCACTCCTCACTTATTATCCAATAAAAATATTGTGTTAAAATAATTTTTTTCAAAAGAGTATTAATAAGCAGTATTTCTCCACTTGTTTGTGTGTGTGTGACTGAAGTATGCTTTAATTGGCTATCGAGCAAAATAGAACAAATATAAATGTGCGTTAATAGCATAACAGTGACATCAAATGATCTCTTACAGGAAATGTGATTGTTCTATTTGTGCTTAATGGATTCTAAGAACAAATGCCGGAGCTTTTTAAGGCTAATATTAAAAGTCGAACCCCTTTGAATATTCCCAAAATGGACTAATGATGACAATTGACATTTCATTACCTAAATTATTTAAAAGATCATAGATTCCAACAATTAAATAAGGAAAAATATTTCTTTCTTTTTTTCCGCAGCTTGAAAAAAAAATGAGAATCTATAATATCCCTACTATCTATCTCAAAACGCCTTTATAAGATCAATTTGCTGCTTTCACATTCCTTAAACTCTGATATATAAATTCCTTTTTTTTCTTGGCATCAAGGGTCCCACTTTTTTTTCCTCGGTCCCCACTTTTTTTTCTGTTTTATAATATAGTTTCAGCCGTTCCTGGGAGTAGTTTATTTGTTTAAAAATCTCAATAAAGTTTTCTTTTTCAAATTCAATCTTTCTATACTCTTATTCTCTAATATAGCAACGTAGCTTCGCATAATTCCTGCTGGAACATACCTTTTCTATTTTAATAATTAGCTTTAGAAAAGTTTTCGCTCGAAAAGTTTAAATCCTCGGCCAGATACGTTGGTGAGGAACCATACCCGTAGCCCAGCGATTCCAAGGAGATAAAAATTTATAATGATTTTCGGAGACAACAATCCTTTAGCTAATAATCAGCAATCCAAATTTTCTGGTATGCAACTATCCGGCCCTGGTTTAAAGCCTTTTCCGCATCCGATTATAGATCAGAATCCGTTCGCTCAAAATTTAAGTATTTCAAAAACGCCGAACTCTCCGAAATCTCTACATAATCTCAAAACCGATTGTGGTAATTGTTTTATTAAGGTTGGGGATAGAGACCTTTCTGCCATTGGGAAAGGGAAGATTTCCAGTGTTTATGTTGGAGAGTTAACTGAAGCTACTGATAGTCCAGTATCCAAAATCTATTCTAGTGGCTCTCGTGTAGCTCTGAAGATAATTAATTCCGGTGACGAGGATGCTTTTGAATCGGCCCTCATCGAAGTATGTATTCTCAACTATCTTTTTAATCTCTCTGATTCTGATGCTTCCAGATTTATTGCCAAATTTCTTGGAATAGCTGTTGAAATTACTGATAGTGACGAAATTAAAAATATGTCTTCATCAGATTCATCGTGTAGTTTTTTTAGACTAGATATTGGCCATGATGCTATAAGGAACATTTATAACTCAAGACCCTCTACTTGGGCTATTGTCTTAGAGGTTTATGAGAACGGAAATTCTTGGGATTGGCTTGAATCACACCCTGAAAGTATGGGTCAAGAGCTATTCGATCGGTGGTCCTCCCAGCTGGGACAGACTATTGCTGCTCTTCATAAAATTGGAGTCATACATAATGATATTAAACCACAAAATATTCTAATAGACTCTAAATTAAACGCCTTTTTATGCGATTTCTCTGCTGCCACTTGCTCCCCATTCCTTATTGATCTCTTCCAGAAACAACACGGATTCAAGATTTCTGATTTTCTGGCTTACGGTGATATGGCTGGTACCATTGTCTACTCATCCCCTGAAGTACTAACAGATGGATTCAACCCATTCAACCAAGATGGATCCTTAGACCCTTCAAAAACAGGAAAATCAGACTTATTCTCTTTGGGTGTTACTTTATTCTGTCTCTTCATTTCTGGCCGCCCTCCCTATTTTAGTGTTAGAAGTAACATGGAATTAATGCTGCTTGCCAAAAAGGGCTCTTTTTACTCTTGGGAGTTGGGAAAGCCATCAATGGTTCTCAGGAGGTCGTCCACGATAACCGAGCTGAACTCTCCATCAAAATCTCCTCAACCCAACGATTCATTTCACCCAACAGGCTCGATTACTAGAAACCACACTTTGTGCTCTAGAAATCAGAGGCTAGTGACAAAGCAAACAAATGCTGAGGTCCCTACTCCGAGGAGTGGTATCCCAAGAGTATCCTCTAACATTTCTAGCAATATTGATTTAGATTTCTCATATTTTGTTAATGGGGAGAGTACTAATAGTCGTACTATATCAACTCTAAAAGACTCTTTGGCTCCTGATTTCAGATCTAGAGCTGATTCTTTTTGAAATTTCAGATTTCTTATTGAATGGTCCTCTTCCGTGTTTATGTTATATTTTTAGACCTTTCTTGTATTTTTATTAGTAATAAAACCAAAGTGTTTGTATTATATTTTCAATTAATATCATTTGATTTTGAAAAAATCTATTCAAGTGATATCCAATCCACAAGTTTATCTACAGAAATATTGAAAACGGGGTGGACTGGCCTAACTAAATTTTCATTTTCTAAACCAAAGAGTGATTGCCTATTTCTGTCAACCACATATTCTTTTACTTTGGCTAACCTTTTTGTCTTTCTTATTTTTGAATCAACATCTTGATTTAGAGATAAACCCTCACCAATATGGTTATCTAACGAAGCACTAGATCTAGTCACATGGTTTTGAGAAACAGAAAGACCAGAAAGGCAATAACTGGTGTGGTAGTAATCGGGGAACGTCCCCGGTTTATCGCGTAATCCGCCCCCAGCGCTTCTATTGCCTCTATCGCCGGCTTTCAGCGAAGGGTGAGTTTGACAACAGAGTATTATATATTTTTGCAGTGCGGTTCTATCGAACAGCAAGTCATTGCTATTATTAGCAGATAGGTGTGGATGAACAATGGAAAATATTGATCCGATCCAGTAGCTGTAGCAACCATCCACAAGTTTGTTTATTCTGCCGTTAAACCCTCCTTCAAGGGCCATTTGTCTTTTAGTTACATATTCCTAAACGAAAGAAATTGGGGCTTAATTTTGGTGCCTTGGAGAGAAGCAGGGGTAGAGAGGGGAGGAAGAAAAGAAAAGAGTAAAGGAATTTACCATGAACGCATCCATATCTATACAATCAAACCTGTCTAGGATATCAAGGATAGCAATAGCACAGAACGAATAGCTACCATGTGACTCAACTCCAGGGCTGGGTCCAAACCCTCCATCGTAGTTTTGGCACCTAACAAAAAGATATTAAGAAAGTAATCAATATCTGGCGCGACAAGTGCAATTGGCGCAGTAATGGGAGGTGCCAGTCAGATCGATTTCGAACGGCAACATAAATATATATATATCATACCTGGACACAAATTCAGCCACATTTGAAACCAATTCATCGGTCAAAATGTCCAACAAGAAAGCGATTGTTAACGCGCAATACGAGCCGCGCAAATCAATTTCCCCATTGAAATGGACGGTAAATGAACCATCCTCCTGTTTCATTTGGGTCAACCAGGTTAGCATACTCGGTCTGTCTACAAGAGCAGCTGCCTCAGCCCCGCCCAAAATCACAAGAGAACATATGGCCGCAAAGGACGAAAGAAGATGAGATTGCTCGCCGCATCGCAGCTGGTCACTTCCAGTAACGTTAGCTCCAGACTGGGAAAAATCTGTTTCAAAGGTGGGGGTGCCCGCAAAGCCCCCTGTTTTGTTTTGCAAGCTGGATATTTTGCGGATAAATTGATCATATTGTTTTTTGGAAATCTCGGAATTCAAAAGGTATGAGGAATTGAGGAGCCATAAGCAAAACCAGGGCTGGCTGGCATTTAAGCCTTGGTAGCCCGATGGGAGTTTCTCCATTGCGCTTGCCAAGTACTTGCAATGTTTTTCTGTCTTGAGAAGTCTATAAAAATCGTTGGAAACGGGATACACGAAAAAAAAGAGAAAAAAGTTGAGTAAAGTTAGAAGTGAACAACATAAATCTCTAGTAATAGGAAATGAATTCTTGAAGCGTTAGAAAAGTGATTTAATAAGAACCTGGTGACTGGAATGGCACCCTCATTCGCAGCTTTTTCATAACTTAGAAGCTCTAATTGAAAAATATCGAGAACTAGATCCTCCGTGTCAGTCTATTAAAAATCAGAGCTTAGTAAAAATCTCTTTTGAAAAGATTCTGAAAATAATGGAAAGTTTAACAAAAGAGAAAAAAAAACCTGAAGATATGAAGTCTCTGTATTAACACCGTCGGTATTGTATATATAATCAAATGGAATTTCGTCCATTTTTTGATTTTTTTTTTTAAATAAGGGGTTATAAATTATTAGGAGATTTGATGAAAAACGAAGCTATATGAGCTTAAATGTACTTAATTGAATTTAGGTTTCTTAAAGATTGAATTGCCATTTGAATTATTTTTTTTAGAATTTCATACAATAGAAAGATTGATAGTTTCAAAAAAAGGTAATGCATTAATACGAGGAACCAAACCAATCATTGTACATATATAGTTAAAGTATAAAAAAACAAGCCAATAAAGACTAAGAAACAAAAGCTAGTCGAATTTCAGGGTGCGGACTTCTTTGTGGATACCAGTGGAGTCGACTGTGTATATTTCAAGGTAATCACCAGTATATATGTCGCGTTCGGTAGCACTGGTGAAGGAATCGATAGCTAGATCGAAAGCCTCTTGCTTAGATAGCGTTCTGTTTTTATCAACATTTTCCT
This sequence comes from Smittium mucronatum, assembly GCA_001953115.1. NCBI lineage: Eukaryota > Fungi > Kickxellomycota > Harpellomycetes > Harpellales > Legeriomycetaceae > Smittium > Smittium mucronatum. The sequence continues at coordinate 13,424 of LSSL01006956.1, read as the reverse complement.
GGTGTTTCAAACCGACTTGGTTATCAAGGAATGGTTGGATGAGAGCGGAAGCTGAGCCGTATACCTGGAAACCTACCCGCTCCATGTTGCCAACAGGGTCATATGAAAAAACACAGCCCTTTCCTAATAAAAATGGGTTTGATGAGATAAAATATTGCAACTCTCAATAAAGATTTTGGTATAATTTTGATGATATCTAACCTTCTCCGTCTAAACCAGCCAAAATTGGGAATACGTAGTAAGGGAAGAATCTCTTTTGGTACATAATGATAGATGTCATTTGAGCAATTGAGGGGGCCTGAATGATTTTATCATTCTTGTCGAGATATTTCTAAGAAATAAAACAAACAGGTTATAAGATAAGGGAAAATAATAATCGAAATATATTTTGACATGAAAAGGCGATAAGCGTTCCTGGAATTTTTTAAAATAAGGGATTACCTCTGCCTGTATTTTTATGTTTTCAGCCAACTTCTTCCCATCAGCTGAGTATCCAGAAGTTGCAAACAAAACTTTATCAGTTCTAAGAAACAAATGGACGGGTAAGATATAATAAAGTTAACAGGAAAACAAAATATGATTTTACATTTGATGAACTTTTGAATCGTATCTTGTATTGATACTGTAACCTTCACTTTGACGAGTATCTGATGCAATAATGCAGAAATCTGGACCTGCAATAGCCAATGAAGTTCTGGCAGAAAAAAAAACAAAAAATATTAATTAAAAACGATTTACCTCAATTTTTTACAGAAAAAAAGTCCTTTGCAAAAGCAGTTTAATAAAACGTTAATCTGGTATAAAAAAAAGAGTAGGGACTTACCCTCCATTATCTACATATGGCTCCCATCTTCCAGCGTGAGACTTTGCTGCATTTTGAATTTCGGTAGACATGATGGTTTTATGAATGTTTAGGGAAGAATCAAATTGCTTTCAAAATTAGGATTGAATAAACAGTAAAATTTAAAGTTCCCTGTTCAAGTATTGTTATTTTTATCGAGGAAAAGCCTAAAGTGGCTCGCAGCTTGATCCAAGTAAGAACAAACTGATGAATGCAGACAAGCGAGTAGCTTGAATAAATTGCTGGCTATTCATACAGAACCAGTCATTTTTGCAATATTTTAGATTTTAACCAATTAATTCCGGATTTTTTATATGTGTCTAGCCAACAAATTAACAGAAATTCATTACGTCTTGGTGGCCTTATACTTTTTGGAGCATCCAATTAGCATCTATACAAATGCAGTTGGAAAAATTTACTCGATTTTCCTCGTTTCGTTTTTTCGCCTAATTAAGCCCAAGACTCTATTCGCTATTCCAACCTTCCGTATATCTGTTAATTTCCATCTAGCCGAGAACTAAAACTACTCTCATTAGTTAATTCAGTTGTGAGTCTAATCTCAATAAAAAGGTAAGAATTAGATGTCCGTTTTAGCTACACTGTTTAATTGATATCCCTATACTGTTGGAAGCTAAGTGTAATGCTGAGGGTCGTCAAACATCCTCTAGTGTTTACTTACATGAAATCATCTAAACACCATTGATATTTTATCAAGGTAATTAAGGATTCATTGACTATACACTTCTAGACATTCTCTCACCTAGAGATAGCCACTAGCTGGAGACTCCTAAAGCGTGGCAGTCAAAGTGCATCGGAAATTTCACTTGTAGGGATTAAGAGATAAACACTCAAATTTGCGCCAGAATCGATATCATGGATTTTAATTTCCACTAATAATCATTCTCTGATACCAATAAAATAATGTTTAGGAAAAAAAACAGATAATATGTGCACTTGACAATCAGGTTCCATCAAAAAGTAAACAAATATATGAGAATCCCAACATAATCTTTACATATTCGAATGCGTAATAAAATGTATTTATTAATAAGCAATATGCATAATGAGAAAATATATAATGTATAAGAAATTAAAAAATTGGCGCGTCAAATGGTAATCGTGGTAGTACATATTAAATCAATGATTGCTTTAATGATAAGGGTTTGTATTGCCCAAGAGATATTAAAGCGGAGCTGGGAGGAAGATTAAATAAAGGAACATTAGATTCTAGCCCAAGAGACTTTAAGAAAGATTTAATTTGTTTTTTTGTTATCGAACCAAGTGGAACAATGTGGGCTCCTCCGTGGAAGGTTGTCTCCTTATTCAGAAATTTATCAGCCAACATCATAGAACTTTCTGTGCTCACAACTGTATCCCATTTTCCAATTATGGCTAGCAACGGAGTAGAAATATTTTCGCTGATGCTACCAAGAAGTTCCTTAGAATTCGGAAGACCGCCACCAACAAGCATTGCGAATTTTAGTGGAGGCTGGCCATTGAATTTAAACTCTCCTCGTTCAGACGGAGATTTCTCAAAAATAGAGCACAATATTGCTGACAGTATAGCACCTAAATATATAAAGAGGTACATTATTAGAATCGAAAAGAGAATATAGACTGAAATAAAAAACATATGTAAATTTATAAGTCTAGAAAGCCGAAAAATAATAAAAGACGAAATCGAGAATGATTGAAAATCGCCAAAATAAAAAAATTAACCGATGCTATCAAAAAAACTAAAAGTAGCTATAAAAAACCATTTTATTGATTTTAAAAATAATACCTTGAGAGAATCCTACGACGCCATCAATAGGCCCCTAACACCAGAAAAGAAATGTGGTAATTTTAGTTAAAATGGATTGGTATAGGAAAACGGTGATTTAAAAGACATACCGTAGACTTTATTATGTATTCAAGATGCTTCAGGGTGTTTGAAAATCCCTCTACTATTCCCTCGGCTCTGTTTTGGAAAACCCACCAAGCTCTGGAAGTGTCTATTATATTAAATCAAGACTAAGATTAATAACTCGCTTTAAATTCTTTTATAAATAAGAAAAGAAGTCACGTTTCGGGAAATACACATATTAATTGATTTATAATGATAGTAAACCAACCTTCACCACCAGGGTACACCTCTTTGTAAGAAGAAGGATGATTCACAAAGATAGAATCATTCTCTGAATCAATTTCGATGGGTGCATCTAGATAAACTAAATTAGAAAGGGTTTCAGTTGGAATGTAAAAATTGAGAGATAAAAATAGGGTTATCGGTTTTGAGCTAACAGGGTAATAGAAATAAAGAAAGATTTGTCACTGAAAAAAAAACTTTATCAACTTACTCAATTCATCGTCTTCAGAAAAACAGGAAGCGATAGCCCTGGATTTTATTTTGAATTTGTATTTGTTTTGCGAGAATCCGTGTAGGAATAAAACTCTCATCTTGTTGTATAGCTAAGTTGTCTGAGTTTTCTTAATAGTGTTAGTGAAATGAGTATGCAGTTATTATTTTTTTGCGAATGAAGATTGAAGGGAAAAATAAAGGTTCAAATATTTTGTGGAGTGGATGAGAAAGTGTATGCTAGGCCAAAACTGTCGATATGTATTTTTACCAACATGAAGTGGGAATGACTAAAAGTTTAGATAGCCATATTACTAATAAAAATGTAATTATATACATGGAAAAATTATCAATCAATAGTCCTGCAAATGGATCCACAAACAGATTCAATCCTTTATCTGAAAAAAAGATGCTATTGGATTTTTATTTTGTACACCGACCCTGAAAAGCAGTTTTCTAAAAATCCATCGAATAACAGCAAATTTCTTCTATAAATAGCCTATCGTATCTCCCAACAATCTATTATTATTAGCAAATATTATTCGAAAATACCCTCATAAATGCAACACATTTTTTTGGAATTAGGTAACTAAAGAGCCAACGCTAACATATTTCGTCGTGAAAATTATTTTTGCACAAAGCAACGATTTGGTTAGATAAACATAAATATCAGGGCAAATAGGAAAATTCTGTGATACAGAAAAAAAAAACAGTGCAAATAGGATCTAGTTTTATAAATAGAACCCTATACTAATAGATTGTTTTTGTAAATTCAATTAATGACATAATATATTGTAAAAAAAAGTTCGATCGGGTGACTTATTTACATATCTTCACAAAATTGTATTTATATTTTTTGATACAAAACCAAACAAAAAAAAACACTTATCTAGAAGTCTATTTTTATTAGAAATACGCCACTATCCACATCCATACTCTCATCGCTGCGAGTAATTCATTTTCGTGATTTCAACAAGAATTTTGACAACATTTCCTCATTTTTTTGCACACCTCTCCGTTCATCAACGAAATAGAATGGCATCTTCCTCCAGAAAAAACACTTTTTTTTAAAAATTTTATACACATTTTATATCGTGATATATTAACATCTAGATTTAAAAGTGTTATGTTTTTGTTGCGGCCAATACCTTTTTGGTGATTTTTGGTGAAATTCTTACAGGAAATTAACCTATAAAAGAAAAATCTTTGAAATTTTAATATAATAACCTAGTATTTATATATACACGGTTGAGGATTTTAGATAGTTTTACCAATTAAATTTAAATACATTAAAAGTTAATGTAACTTCGCATATCACTAAACTTTCTTATTATATCTTTATGAGCATTTTTTTAATCCTAAATAAGCTATTTGAAATTAAAAACTCAAAAAAGTAAACGTAGAGCTGTATCGCTACTATAAAAAGCTTTTATTCCGGGATATATATATATATATATATCTATTAATTCAGATTAATGCAACCTTTTCTTTATTGAAATAAAAAAAATAAGGCCTTTATTTATTTTTTCAGATGAAAAAAATGCAATAATGATTAAAAATCTTATTCAAAAAAACTCTTCAAAATATCGCCTTTAAAAGTAAAAATACTTGAAAACTTACGAATTATTCTTCCGTGAAGTCTAGATCTTTTTAGGCAGTAGGGAATGGAATGGCTCTGTATCTTTCTACGTAAAATATCTAGAGTGTGGTTTATATTCTTCTTTTTTTTCGCTACTATAATGTAAAAATCAAATGATCCTTCTATATTTTACAAAGCAATTAAAAGAAAAAATAATCTCTGTTAGGTTATACATTTAAATAAATAGGTGTGGTTAGTATTAAATTGTTATAATATCATCAAAAAAAAATTTCTTAAAAATATTAATCTTTGTTGTAGATCAAATATTTAAAAGCATAGATGTTAAGTAACCTGTATTATTTTTTTTGTAAAAAATTGATTTTTTACTGAAGAATTCACATATATCTGCCCCTTATATCTTTAAAGATGTTTTTTTTAAAATTATAAAGTTGTTCGATAAAGCATTCAGCTTTTATAAAACTAACTTGTAGTATATATTTCAAAATTCAAACGTTAAATTGGTTAAATAAAATAATAATTCTCATGATTTTTTTATAAAGCTAAATAGATAAAACCCTTTTTTTTTATAACATATAGGAAATGTTGGTTTTCTGAGAATTTAAATAGTCGATTCTTTCGGGGTGGTTTTTTTTTGCAATTTACTTTTAAATCAAACATCAATTAAATTAAAAGATGAATTTTTTTTTATCGATCGCTTTTTTTGATACCTTTTTTTATTTATATAGTAGTATTATGGGACATTTAATAATCAAATAGGTTGAAAATTTATAATTAAAGTTATTAAAAAAATTAAAAAAATAATTTTAGACATTTTTTTACTGGAATCTGTGACAGAATTTTTTTTCTGATGATGTCTATACATGTAATACCCAATTTGGAGTTATGAATTAAATAAATAAATGATATGAATATTTTTTTATATGTAAGTGGTATTGATGAGATGGAAAAATGTATCTGATATATTTTAATTCCGATTATAATATATTTGTATTTATAAGATAGAAGCAATATTAACATGAAAGTATTTTTGTAGAGACAAAAAAAAAAGTACAAAAAAAATATAGAGAGGGATTAGAATAAAATTAATCTCAGATTAAGAGCATAAAAAATCAAAAAAAAAATCCCTAAATCTCAAATAAAAGTGTTGAAACAATACTAAACACACATTTTTAGTGCTATTATAAACTAAAATTATTAATAAAATATCAAAAAAATTTATAAAAAAAACTTAAAAATAAAAATAAATAATTCTCTCAATTTAAATTAAAAAAAATTACACCATTTTTTAGAGAATAATCTATTACAGTTGTTAAGTACATACAAAATAAGATAAAAATGGGGAATTAAAGTATGAATGAAACATAAAAATAAAAAAATTAATGAATCTTTTGAATAAAATTCCCAGGATCTATTAGACCTAACTCCTTCCTGATATATTACACGACTATTCTGGATTCTCGGATATATTTTACAAGTATTTTTTTGAATTATATATTCTTTATTGGGAGATTTTATAAATTTATATCTTACAGAAATTTTATTGACCTCATCATAAAAAACGTTATATTATTATAAAATTTTTTAATTTTTTATGAGTAAATCCAATAGAAATTTTTATAATTCACTCATAAAGCATTATCAAATAATAGAAAATCAATTCAGATAAATAAAAGATTTTAATAGTTGAGAAAAGGTTAAAATTATTCTGATACAAAAAAAATACTCTACTACAAAATAATAGATAATTGTAATTTTCGACACAGAAAACACTACTTGAATACGAAAAAAGCATTATTTTGATCTTTTGTACAGAATCTGATTATTTAGGATTCATTATCGAAACATATTCAATTTTTATTTTTATTTAATCTCATATAGAAATCGAATAATTTTATTTTTTTTAAGAACCAATGGATTTTTCTTGTTCACAACTATGAAAAAGACAAATGAAAAAAATAGAGATTATATGAATAATTGGTGTAATTGTATCTAATTACGGGCTTTTTTAACATCGTGTCGATTTAAAATTTTGTATAAATAAACTTAATTATTGATTAATATGCTACTTTTTTATGTTTTTATTACATAACCGTTAAAAATATGCCATTTTAATGTTAATTAATCATTATTCTTATCGATTTTTTCATTGTAAGTTATTCTTTTTATTATTAATTTATTTTTTTTGTAAATTATGAATGAACATAAACCCGGGTTTGATAATCGAAATAATATTTAATTATTTTATATCCCAACATAAAAAAAAAATTATAGCTTCCTGGTAGTATTTAATAATAAAATAAAGTTGTTTGAAAATATCAATTAAATTTAGAAAAAAACCATCTAATATATCAACAATAACAAACATTTAGTATTATTGTTACCAGAAAAATAACAAGTACACAAAAGCTATCACATTAGCTAAATTTTCAATATCACACGCTATAAATATATATTATAAATGGTGGCGAAAATTAATCTAGTACGATTTTTTTACGAGTTTGTGAAACTTAGGTGAATTCAATTTTTTAAATATTTATGAAATTTATGTGAATGCGATTTTATTAAGGAGGTTTTTATTTCAATGAAAATTTAAAAAGAATCATATATATTTAATTAAACGAATTGAATTGATATAATATTTGGGACTAATAAAATCAAAAATAAAATCGAAGAAAATATATTGTACATCAATAAAGATATTTAAATTATAGCAAATGAAATTATCTATTAAAAATATTGAATTTAATGATAATTATGCAAAATTAGTTTCTATAGCAATATAAAAATGAATATTGAAATTGAAATTGAAATTTGATAATAATAATAATGTATAATAACCGCTTTGCAAATTAAATGAACACAATAAATGCAAAAAAAATTGTTATAAATAAAAAATATATATAAATATTAAATTTAAAAATGATATCAATTAATTGGATAAAATTGAAATCTTTACAAAAAATTTCTTATTATTTCTGTGACTATGGCTGCTATTTTTATTGTGGTTTCTATTTTCGAATATTTTGAGTTTGAGAATGCAGCATGAGTTTTGATAACGATTAATGTTGAAATCGCTTCTAAATTTTAAATTAAAATTGAAGTTTTAGTTTTGACTGTGATTTTTTTTAAGATATCGAATGTTTTTGTAGTTGCTGAATTAAGACTGTCGCGAATTTCTCTTTAGTTTCCATCGATTTTAATTTTAGCAGTTTTGGCTTTTTGAATTCAAATGCTGCATTTGTTGAAATTTGCACCTCTGCTATAAATATAGCTTTATTATTAGATAATCAATTATTTATTATCACGTTTTTTTTTATTTTCACATTTTTTAAATATTCTTTGTAGTTCAATTTTTAACAGGTATATATATATATATATATATATATTCCATATTTTCGCAATTTTTTAAGAGTTAAAAATTCTAAGATAATCATCAGAATCAGATATTAATGAATATACGAGGTATAAATTTTTATATGTAATATAATCATTTTATTTATGTTTTAAAAATCTGTTTCGCTTATTCTTTTATAAAATAATTTCACTCATTTTTTCATAAAATAATTTCTATTTCGTATTAAAATTTTTTTAAATAAAATTTCCGAATACATCAATGGATGCCCCCATGAAATTATTATTAATTATTGGTTATTTAATATATTAAAGTAATTGGTTTTATTTTTACATATATCATAGGAATAATATACTATAATCATTTTATCTAAATTTAGAGTTGGTAGCGACGAAGGTATGTTCGAAGTTCATGCCTGGGGGTCGAAAAAAATTATATCAATTTTTCTTAGGTTCTACTAAAAATTCACAAATTAAAGTCGATGCTTCAAATTGGGCTAGAAAAATAAACCTTTATGACATTGTATATATTCTCATAATTCATATTCTCTTTGGGATATAAATATCCAAAAGATATATATTTATGACCAAAATCAGTATCAATTAATATCTAAAAAGCTTTTAAAACTTGATAAAAAATACACTAAAAAATTCAATAATGTAAGAAGAAACTACTTCTTAAAACAGCCAAAAATTTTATTTGTTGTTTCAAGGAACAGGGCTCTGAAATTTATCTTAATAAAAAGATTGACCAAAACAGTTAATGTTTAAAATACTATTTTTCACACCCTGGTGTGGGTGAAACTTGGGAACTTATATTCAGTTTTATTATGGAACGAAGCAGGAAATTTTTTTATGTATTTTTAAAATCTTGAACCAAATTTCAAAAAAATATCTCCATTAAGAAAAATAAACAAATTTTTTCAATAATATCGGGAAAAAGATTTGATCGGATTTATTTGGATTTAATTGATATTTTTTAGATATTTTTCACTTTTTCGACCATTTTATTCATTGAAATTGAATTTTCCCATAAATAATTTTTTTTGGAATATTAAATAAAAGTGGTTTTTTATTTTCTCTTTTTAAATAAAAATATACTAATAATATTTATATCTGAAGTAAATTTGAAAAAAATAAAATAATAGAATTTTCTCTTGACTCAATATGAAGAAATAATGTATTTACAACCCCAATATACACAAAAACGGATGGAATATTTATAAAAGCCCATGGAAATTTTTATGCAAAAAAAAACTGTAAAACGGAAGAAATTGGTCCAGAAAGTTGGATTAGGAATTTTTTTTCTTTTATTTTTTTATTGGTTTTTTTTATTATAGACTTATAACAAAATACACGTGTGTTACGAACCTATAATAAAATCTATCAATATTAATATTTCCTTCAAATTCGGTTTATTTACAAGAATAATTTATGTAGGTAGTATTTTTTACAGAAAGTGCTTTTATTTATAATATGGATAAATTTATACCAATATATTCTTAAAATGGTAAGAGAAAAAATGTATAATTTAGCGAAAATATCACTTATGTTCAAGTATTAGCGGATTGGATTGTAGTTTAAAAGAAAATAAAAGTATTTTTTTTATTTGAAAATAACATAGCAGAAAATTTTATAATTTAAGGTGAGTATTTAGTTCAAATTCGCTTAAATTCAGAAGCTGAATACATATAAAAATTTCAGAAAAGAAAAAAATAGTATCTTTAAATATTATAACTCAAGGAAATAATTTTAATTTTAGAGATAATGACTTATGAGACAATTTGAAAATTATAATGTCAAAAGAATATCAAGCTAGGTTTGACGATGTTTTTTTTGGGGGAAAATATTTTCGAAAGACGAGGAGCTTTATTTTTTTTTTGATTTTTTTTAGAGAAATTGCTATAAAAATTCCGAAATAAAATTTATACTCATTATTAATAGAATATCTTATATATATTTCAAATTTAGATATGAAATTAAAATTTTCATTAAGAGAATGTTCTGAATTGAAATAAATGGTGGATATAAAATTTATGTTAAAGGCAGATTGCAGGAAAATAAATATAAAAGGAAAGAAAAACAACTAAATATGAAAAATTTATTTACATCCAGAGTTAAAAAACACTTAAAATGATGGAAATGGGGATAATTTAAGTGGACGAATCTAATCAGTTCCAAATAAGCTCTATTTCAACGATAATATTACCACGAGTATCTAATTTTATTATATAATTTACTTGACATACCATCCCATGGATATATTTTTGCATAAATTAAATATTATTGAAAAGCTGTAATCTAATATAAATGAGGAATTTTTTTCAATTAACCCATTAATATAAATTATTTTAATTAGGATATATTTTCACTATTTAAAAAAAGATATAAAAATTTTGAAAATAAAAACTCATTATTTTCCTGAAATATCAACAATTTTAATATCGGGTTTTAGCCTAAATTCTCATTCACTACTAAAAAATACTTTTCATTAACAATTAACCATGTTTTCAGGATACTATTCAATAAAAAGAAATCAATAAGAATGGATATCAACAAATAGAAAAAACCCAATAAAATGTATTTATTAGAAAATAATTTTTTCGATTTATTTTTTTGTTCATATTATAAAAAAATTATGACGAATTTACTACTGAAATTGGTAGTAGAAAAATCAAGGTTGCTATTAGGAGAAAAAAGTATTAAAATAATCTAACTTGAATTAATCGTTTTTTAATCCTAAATGGCATAATTAATAACTCACAAAAAGGATCATCTCTTTAGTTGATTAGTTAATCTTAAGAAATTTTCTGATTATTTAAATAATTAAATGTTTTATATGTGAAAAATCTTTATTGTTAGAGTTTATGATACAAGAAAGACTATTATTCATAGAATTATTCATTGTAAGATTTTATAAAATAAGCCCAAAAGAATAATATAAACATTATAATAAAAAGTCAGTCGCTTTTACACGGACCATTATTTATTGTAGCTCAAAATAATGTAGCTATGCAAATGTTTTTGCTAATAATATTTAAATGGCTTAAAAAAGCGGACTTATTGTTTATTTTAACTATCTTTTATTTTTTCTATTTTTAAATATTTCTAATATAATATAAAAATATTTTTATTATCGAGTATTTATTTGTTTAATATAGCAAAAAGAAGGAAATATAAATGTGATAATATAAAATAATCAATAAATTTTTGTCATATTATTCATTAACCAAAAAAAAACTTATGATACAAACAAAAATATTATAATGGAAGCAATTAAAAAAAATAATCAAATTATTGTTTCCGAATTTATAATGGATATTTTATAAATCACTATTTATTTTGGTTTTATTAAACCATAATATTAATTTTAAAGCATTTATTACCTTTTTACAAATCACAAGTGTTATATTTTGAGAGTAAAATTAACAAACTTAACTTTTTATCTCTTTTCCAATTCAAATCTTGAATAAAATCATCAATGAGTCTGGTCTGAGATATATCTGAAAAAAGGTTTAAATATAAATTTTTAAAGATTGATTCGATCGAAAACATATTAGAGTACCTAAAAGTTATTTTTATTTATAAATTTTGATTTAAATACCATTAATAAACATATATATATTTCTCTGATATTAAATTTTAGAATTATTTTTTTCGCAGTTAAAAAATATGAATTTTATTAAATGGAAATAAATACTGATACAATTAGCTGAAAATTTTTCAAATTAATTTTAACTTATCAATCAGACGTAAAAATAAACATAAATTTCCTTAAAAACCTGACTGTAGAATTATAAAAACGAGCATGGTTATAAAATAACGAAAAATTTAAATCATATTAAGAAAATTTCAAACTTTTATAATAAAAAAGGATGAATTCTTTTATGTTTTTTTAAATTATAAAACTTTGAAAAGAGTCCAAAAATTTTATCCGAGAGATATATTTTATAGTAATAGATATAACCTGAGACGTTTAAAATGGCAAAAAAGTTAAATAAAAGCAAATAAATATATTAATTTAATACAGAGTGTTCAGAGTCACTCATATTTGGCTCCAATTAATCAAATATTTTCCCAAACGCATTTATTCTCGATATTTTGGGATAAATATGGAGAAGATCTTCTTTAAATCTCGATTCATCCCTAAAGACAACAAAATTTTCCTATTATTTTTGACTCTCCTTTTTTTTGTTTTTTTGCTTTTTTTGATTAAAAGATTTATTTTCCTGAATTCTGTTCATGTCGTAAAATTTTATATCATCCAATCTTGGTAAATTTTTAGATATATGAAAATTTGTGAGGGATATGTCATTATCGGTAATTTTTTTGACATTTTCTAAAGAGAATATATAATTATACCTGGCTATTTTGATGAAGTTTTTTAATATGCAGATTTTTTTTCCAACGAATCCCTTTTACATTTATCAGGAGATATGTATATATAATTCTAAATTACCTTTGTCTAAAGATTTAAACCAAGATTCATAGAAGCATTGAGAAGCTTGCGATCGAATTTTTGCACTTAATCGAATTTTTTTCCGTTATAAATACACTTTACTGTTTAATAAGTCCTATATAGCCGTTATGATCATGCTTGAAATTTTATCCTGATCCAGAATTTCTTATGTTCTAAATTCACATGGGAGCTTCAAAAAAATTTCCGATACATGCTCTCAATTTTTTTCAAAACAGAAATATCATGTATTGAAAAATTAAAAACTGGGTAAAAGACACAAAACTACCATCTATTATAACTGCGATCTCCGTTTTTATGAGATAAATGTAAGATTTTCCCTAATAATTAATCTTCCTATCTTAGAAGGAGCTATTTGGCCTTTTTTTAAAAAATAATTTACATTATAGGATAAATTCTATGCTCAAATTATTTCTAAGATATTTAGGTGAGATAATTGCAAATATTTTTTCGTAGAGAATAAATAACTTTTTGATAAAGTTTCTCCAACCTTTATTGTGGTAGAAATAATCAATATTAAATTTGAATATGGTAATTTCATTAACCCTTTCACCATTTTATCAAAGTTAACCCAATTCTTAAGATAAATCAGAAGCTTAAAAAGCTTTTATTTGGTCGTGAATTTAGATTTCAACCCTCTTTTTATTTTTGAATTTATAAGATCTTTCTTAAAAACTAGATATATTTCAGCAAAATCCCCCATCTATAATCCTGTAATATGATAATATTCCAAGGATTTTTATAATTTACATTATAGAATGAGGATAATAAACATAAGCTCCAATAATTTAGCTTTTTGAAATAGTAGAATCTATCA
>LSSL01006952.1:0-24322 GCA_001953115.1 Smittium mucronatum | reverse complement strand
GCGGGGGATATGGACCTGCTCGAGATAAAAGTCATTAGTAAAGTTGGAGTTCCACATCTGGGTGAAAATGGGCTTGTTGGGATCAATAAAGTTGGCACTAGGAGCAGCAATCTTGATTGAGGGCGAATGGGAATCGGCTTGCTGGTTGATCCATTTTTCGCCGTCGACTATATCGCCAATATAAAAATCAGCGAGCAAAGAATAGGAATGGTCGGAATGGGAATGTAGATCCTTATCCTTCATGACAAAGGTGACGTCCTGGCCACCGAATTTGAGGAGCCAGTCGGCACCACCAGGGTGAGTGTCGATGAATTTAGATATATCGTAAACTTTATTGTCGTTGATTATCCATAGAGAATCTCTTGAGTTTTGTTCAGAGACCTGGCTACGGCTGAAGGTTGATATTTTAGACATGTTGAAACAAAAGGGAAGGGTATTCACTGAAACCTAATTTACTTATTTTTGAAGGCGCAAAAACGAAAAGCGGGCTGCGAAAGGGGAGGGGAAAAGAAGGCGAATAAATAATGATAACAGGTACAATAAAAATTAAAAAAAAAAAAAAAAGAACAAGCAAATGTAGGATAGTTGAATATAGGCAGGCTAAAAAACAAAAAGAATAAGGATATTGGGTACGCAGGGGATGGAGCGAAATATATAAGGAAATGGGCGAAATTCTAAAGACTTTCAGCTCTATAGGCAGGATTTAGAGGAGCTAAAAATTCAAGTGAAAAAAATCAAGTATAAATCCAGATAAAAGTGGGGTGAGAAGATTTAATGTTTGAGAAAAATGGGCAAATATACAGAATAAGCCTTTTTTGGAATAACTATGGGCGAGTGATTGGGTAAGCCACTAGGGCGTATATTTATTTACAAAATAGCAGGTATTGGCTGATACGATGGCTAAATAAGCAATAAACCAAGACTATTAAATTAAGGCGAGAGGATAGGGAAATCCGATTACTCCGAGGATCGAATAGCCAACCGAATTTGATTCCCAGTATAAATAGGCAAACGTGCTAATGGCTGTACGCTAATTATACGATATAATTGGACACGATACCAATACCATAAAACAGAAAGAGCGAGTGGGAGTGGGGTCGGGTTAGATGGGACTGAGAGTGGGAGTTGTGACTGGGGAGATGTTTTTTTTTTCTGGAAATAAAATAAAGGGGGTTTTTCGCATCTGGCAAATAAGATACCTGTATTCAAGGCAGGTAGGAGAACTAGCGGGATAAACAAGCAATTAGCAAATAGAAATTTGCCAATATGAGAGTTTTTTTTGTTTTATATAATTTTCAGAAAAGATAGATTGTGAGATTCTGATTAGCAACGTTATATGGATGTTTGGCGGACAAGCAGCGATGATGCAATCAGATCACGATATATGTGGATTAAGAGGGCCAGGGAATGGATATTTGGGCCACTAAGAGAAAAAGGGACCAGGAAGAGGGGTTCAGCAACAACGGCCTCATCGATTAGTCTGGCATTGAACAAGTTGCGTTGCTTCTTTCTTTTTTATGAAACAGTCTATTTCTAAAAAAGACGGAAATGTCATGTTTATTGGCGGCGCAATTTCTCTGTTTTTTTTTAATTTGAAATGTACGAAATTGCAGATAATAGAGCATTTGCCAAGTTTCTATTTGGCGAAACCCCTGTCAACAGTATATAAAAAAGGAAAGTCCCATCGTTTGTTTATAAAGAGGATGAGAAAATGCATTAATGCAGACGATCATCAAATCCTGCTGCTTTTTATGGACGAAATACATTTTCCCGCGCTTTTACAAATAGTAATGCAAAATTTAGTGAATGTGCACAAAATTGCTCTTAATTGCTCGAATTTACGCTTTACCTAATTGTTGCTAAAATAAATCTAAACATAATAGTTTTAATGGTTTCATTGGTCAATTTTGTTTTTTTATTGAATTACTTTACGTTAAACTATTGCAGATTATACAATGGCAACTGTTTAATGTAAGTTTACTGGATAAGCTAAAATTTATTCTCCAATGAAAATAAAAAAATACTCTACAAAATTAGTAATTTCTTCATTATATTAATTGGACAAAATACTAAAAATGTGCGAATTGGTGAAATTATATTGTGTTTTTTGCAAAAGTGTGGAGAAATTATCAACGTCCTATTTTTTATTAGCGAATGGAAACGCAGTCTTTAGGGCGATTAAAAGGCGTAATTTACGTTCCAATCTTTTTTGAGTGCTGAGAAGAGTTCAATATACTAGCTGATCTGTAATGGTCACGGGATCGATACTGTATTTGTCGAATCTGGGGGAGGAGAGAGAAGGGCCGCTCAGCCCAGATAACTGGAGGACCAAGCAATGAGGTGGGTATTGCTAATCCCTTTGCTTATAGCAGCTGTACCGAACTTTGCAGTAAATGGCGATACTTTTGTAATATTTTTGTTTTCTTTGACAATCTAAAATTCTGCGATAAAATAAAATAGAAAAAAACTTTGACAATCTGATCCAGAACACCTTGTACATTTATTTATTCATTTTATTGCCAGGACTGTATTGTCCAAGGATCAATTGCATTCAACCTATCTCGTCTGATCGTTAAAAAAAAAGCTATTTACCAATATTAGAATTATGCTTTATTAGTGGCTGCAAAAGTATTGCCTTTTTTTTTTTGTACCCTTTGCGTTATTATTATTTTTTTTTTACGCAGAACCTTTGCGTTATTATAAGAGATTTATAGAAAGTGAAAAACTGAAAAAATAACGCTACTAAATGCTTTTTTTTTAATCACCCTTTCGGCTACTATTATTGGCTGTATATAATGATTTTTATGGATCAAAAGGTTGATACTCTTTAAAGCGTCCAATTAGAGCAAAACGTGCTACTGCTATAGAAAAAATAGCATGATTTTTTTTAAAAAGGGTCAGTTTGGACTCACGATGGGGGGAGATTATGGTTAGTGCTAGTAAACTGTTGCTTATCAGATACAAACGATCTTATTTCGTAATCGCTCCTGAGACATTTAAAAGGCTTTTAGCTAAAAGAAAATGCAGTTTTGCACATGGGATTTATTAGAACGGAAGAGGAATAAAGAGGGGAGGGCCAAATTATAGGTGTGGGTGATGACATCAATCAAAATAGTATTGATTCCATTTTTGTGGTTCTTTTCAGCTACTCTTCTTTTTTAATCTCGTTCGTCATTAGTGCGCCATTTCGTGCTATTTCCATGGCCAATATCCCGGTATGTTTCCCGCAAAAATAATTCTTTACTTTATTGGTCAAAGTTTTGCTATTGATAAATAGATTTATTGGAAATTCTACAAATAAAAGTGCCTATCAATCACTGCTGACGAAAGAGCTGTGTATAATTAACTCTCTCAAGATTAATAATAATTAAGAGGTGGAAGCTTCCATTAGGTAATGTTTTGCGTATCAACCAATACTCTTCTTATTCATCATCCATCTTTCATATTACAGCTCTAGAGTTATAGCCCATTTGTTGGAATATGCTATACCTATTGGGCCAGAACAAATGTTTCAGATTGAAATAGATTAAAGCGGATCACCTAATTTACCTAAATTCTGCGATTACTAAAAAACAAAAAAAACGGCCGAATGCAGCCGTTACCTTTCCTTTAAAATATACGGATGAGTAGTGAGCTTTCTCAAGTAATAAATAAATAAACAAATGAATCAATGAATTAGTAATTTTTGACGCTAAAAACAGTCTCCTACCAATGAAAATACCCACAATCCCTTCCACCCTCTATTCTCCTCTGATTTCCAATGTTTGTCCATTAGGCCCAGATCCCAAATCCTGTCCCAACCAACGCTAATTAAAAGGTTAGCTAATAAATATCTCTCAAACTGCCATTCTTTCTTTTTTTAAATAACAAATAATGCCCCTATTAACCCTTTCAGGGGCGATGGTACAAAAAATGGCCTTCACTTTCCGCTCAATGTTATTATTAGTATAATTTTATTTGTATACCATTGGGCTGATCATATTTTTGAACCAATTGGAATTGTAAATATACACTAATAGGGGTAAGGCCCAAATTTGGGCCTGGAAAGGGTTAAGGATGAATGAGGGCCGAAAAATAAAAGATGGAAATTCCGCCAAATCGATGGTTTGTATTTGATTTGGTTTAGTTTGGTTTAGTTTGATTTGGTTTAGTTTGGTTTAATTTGATTTGGTTTAGTTTGGTTTAATTTGATTTGGTTCGGTTTGGTTTAGTTTGGCTCGCATCAAGTTTCTTGTTTGCCCAAATCAGCTCCATATATCTTATCTCTTTAATGTCTTTATTCATCCATGTTTCAATTGGTCGGATTTATTGTCGCTTTTGGAAATACCATTACTTTGATTGAATACTAATCTGTTCGTTTGGGTTGCGCGGGTATTTGAGCCCCCTTCCCCTTCCCCTTCCCCTTCTCGCCTTCTAACCTCTTTTAGCTTTCAAAAAAATGCTAATAATAGTAGCTAGAGTTGTAGTAGTAGTAGTAGTAGTAGTGGTAGTAGAACTAGTAACAGCAACTGTGAGCATTGTTTTTTTTCTCAATACGGGTTGTTTCAGATTAAATTTGAGATTCAAGGGTTAGAATCAAATACAATCTTCAACGTCTTTTTTTAAACTTTTCGGTTAAAAAGCTCTATTTATTTTCGTTTTTATAAAGTAAAGTGCCAGCTTTTTTTCTATAGCACTTTTTCCCTCAATGAATTTCGTTCATTTAATAGCTTTTATAATTTAACTCTTTCCGGGCTCAAACTATTTCTTCGCCCCCATTTGTATATATTAATGGTTTCAGTTGGTCCACCTTCTCAATGCATCCAATGGAATACATTTCTTATTAATAGAATGTTAGTCATTTTTGTGCCATCAGCCCTGAAAAAGTTAGAGCAACTATGAGGAGTATTTATAAGACCTTATCAACAACCAACAGAACAACGCCTACACACATCAATGTTTACGCGGGCCTACAGATCTATAGCCAGTGAATTAACGCCATTATATAATATCTACGTACTATATAAATAGATAATATTAATTTGTATATGTTTCCTCCTTCTTAAGTAAATAATTTTAATCGACCCTAACAAATTGGTCGAGAACCAGAATTTTATGGAAATCACTTTAAGAAAATGGTAGCTAATCTCACGAATATGAATGTTGCAGAGACAATAACGCAACTGAATACGGCACACAATGAAACTATTGCAAAGTATACAGAGATGCAAGGATTGGAGACTAGTTTTAAGGAGCATTATGGGAAACTTGGAGTAGAGCACGCCGAACTAAAGAGCGAATATTCCAGAATAGGAGAAGAAAACAAGCATTTAGCTGAGAAACTGGTTGATAAAGGAATTCCAGCCGAAGCATTTAACAAAGAGCTAGAATTCTATAAGAAAATATGCTTGTGTGACCAAAGTCTTTTCAAACCCAGTTCCAGAGAAAAAATCATTCTATCTAAATTCGACGGTTCTGGAATGGCACTTAAAATATGGTTGGGTGCGGTGAATGAGATATTCCAAAAAAAATACTGATTTAGAAGAATACAAGAAACACTCTTTGGTAAATTCGGTATTAACATGGGATGCTAGGAAGTGGTATGACAGCATAATGGAAAAAACATTAGAACATGGCCTGAATACTGGAACTAATTTAAAACACAATAAGAATTATCAAAAAACATAGGCGCGGCATTGGAAATACTTGATAGTACAAAACTGGGCCTAAATTCAATCTATTCAGAGTTTATCCACGAGGTTAGACCGGCTATCAGCATTGTGGCAGTTGGAAGTGATGAGATATCTATAGCTCTGCCTAGAAAATGTCTAGCTTTTGAGATATCGAGATTTCTACCAGATTTGAGTTCGAAATCGTATGTTGGATTTGAAATTAGAGTTCAAGCTCAGCATGCAGTAATGGGTGGGTCTAAAGCGAATAATAAATATGTTCCGCTAGTAAACAATAAAGAATTACATGATCCAAACAGCATGGAACTAGAGATGACTAGCCAAAAGATAGCACCACTAGAATACTATTTATAAAACACAAAATATAAGGAATTGGAGATGCTTATGACAGTTAAGAGTATTTACAGAGCTGGTGTGAATTATTCTAGAAATAGATTCGGTAATAGTAGCGGAAATAAATTGGCAATTCAGAGAAACAGTTCTTACAAAAAAAAGATTGAGTGAAAAGGATTACCAGCAATACCATAAGGATGTTACATGCTATAACTACGGAAAAAGAGGGCATATAAGTGCATATTTTCCCGATAAAATAAGGAATGTCAGATTTAATCCCGTCATATTTGATGATTTAAAAGAGTCGGTAAACGACACGGTGAATTAAGTTTTAGGTATACTGAACCTACTCAGGTAAAACCCAGAGAACCGCCGGAAAACCCCGAATATATTTTAGAGAAAGGTGAAACGGAAACAATTAACAGAAACGAGAAAAATAATTTTAATCTATAAGTAGAAATGAATGGAATTAATTTAACGGCATTTTTGGATACTGGATCGCAGATAATCACAATAAGAGAAAGTACTGCAGAAAAATTAGGTAATACGACCGAAAATTTTAATAAATTGCGAATAAGAATAGGAAATAATCAGACAGAGTACACGATGGAAAATTTTACCTTTGGTGAATTATATTTTGGGGATATATGTTTTAAAACAGCGTTTATAATAACTGAATATTAGCCCTACGATATAATATCGGGCTCGAATTTGATTATAGCGGCAGGGATTAGTTACGAGCCAGGTGAGAGAAAAATGGTGATATGAAAGAGCGAAAAAAAAAGATGGATATATTGTTGATTGCGGAAGTGGTAGTACAAAGAAATTGACCACATCAAGAAAAAAAGAAATGGAGATTGAGGAAGTAATCTCAAAAAAATTGTTAAAAGTGAATGGATTATTCGATATGGTACCAAGCAAAACAAAAACGGAATATTCTCACCAGTTAAGAATGGCAAAGGAACAAACAATAAAATCAAGAATGAGTAGATAATTGCCCGGGGAGACGGAAATATTGAAAAAGCATATAGTAGAGTTATATCGCGCAGGATATGCTAGACCATCGAAAATCCCGTATTGAGTGAACCCGTTGATTGTAACTAAGAGCGACGGTTCACCAAGGATAGTAATAAATTTCAATCCATTAAATAAAAAGTCGATACGGGACGAATATACTTTGCCGAGGATAGATGTGATATTAAACAGTTTTCAAGGATGTAAATATTTTTCAAGGCTTAATATCCTGAAGGCATTTTATCAAATACTATTACACGAAGATTCTATTGAAGCATCAGATTTAACTATTCCTGTTGGGCATCATGATTTTTTAGTGGTGCCACATGGGACGTAGAATTCACCATCAAAGTTTCAAAGGAACATAGATGCGACATTATTGGATTGCATTGATGTAGGTTATTGTATTGCGTTCGCAGATGATATTTTAGTTTGTTCAAAAATCGAAAATGAACACTTGAAAAATCTGGAAAGCTTTCTTAATAAATTAATGGAAAAGGGATTCAAATTAAAAAAAAATGTGTATTTTTGGAGAAAATAAAGTGCAAATTCTTGGTTATATATTATCAGAAGAGGGTCAATAAATAGTGGATAGTGAGATTGAAGCAGTAAAGAATTATCCAAAACCAAAGGACTTATCCGAACTCAAAATTTTTTTTGGGATGGTATCATTCTGTCATATTTTCATAAAAGGTTTCACATAAATAGCTTTTCCTTTATATATACTACTTATAAAAGATTGCGCTTACAATTGGACAAAACAACAAGATGATGCATTCCAGAAACTCAAAAATGCTATGATAACGGCCCCGGTGCTTACCCATCCGGATACGAGAAAATCTTATACTATGTATACGGATGAATCAAATGTGGGGATATGGGACGATTTATATCAGATACAAGAAGATGACAGGTTAAAACCGATAAAATAAGCTAGTAGAAAATTGATCCCGGCAAAAACGAATTATAGCTCTACCGATAAAGAGGCACTAGCAGTAGTGTTTTTGTTAGATATTTTTCACCATTACGTACATGGAACCGTGACTACACTTTATAGCGAATATAGAGCCTTGGTTTCATCTTTATCCAGCGAATAACCTAGAGGGGGGATGCTAGGTGGAATTCAGTGCTTCAGGGATACGCTTATAAAGTGGAGCATGTAAAAGAGCTAAATAACAGGCTTGCAGACGCTTTGTATATATAATTTCAATGAGAAAATTCAAAGGAGTTAGGTATTGAGTTGCCTGTCGAAAAAGGTGGGTGCAAAAAATTGATGTCGCCGAGATTTTGGATGATCCGAAAATATATTATCAGGAGTGAGATAAAGTCACCAATAAAGAAAAACATTTGCTGCCGATAGAAACAGTCGATAGTCCAAGAGAAATGCAGATTCCTAATAAATATTGATAAAGCAAATTCAAGGTAGCGATCATCATATAAAAATATTAATAGAACTGCTTAAGAAAACTGAAAAGAATAAAAACGAAGAGGATCGATGTTTGGAATATCGAAAGCTCAGGATTATTATTTAAAATTACTAAAGATAATAAAATCAAATTGGTAGTCCCGGAAACTTTGAAGAGGATAATAATGTATAACTACCATGATATACCGATAATGGGACATTTAGGCTTCAAAAAAACATAGTAAAAGATGAGACAGGGATTTTATTGGAAAAATGTGTTTAGGGATATCTTCAAATATACAAGCTCATGCTTCAAATGCCAGATATCTAAACATAGCACACTGCAGTCCCTGAGAAACCTTCAGAATATACAAACCACAAGAACTTTCGAAATTTTAGCAATTGACCACGCAGGACCGTTACCTATCACAAAAAATGGAAATAAATATCTACTCGTGTGCATAGACCTGTTTACAAAGTGGGTTGAGGTGGTTCCAGTAAGAAATATTGAGTCCAATACAGCAGTAAATTCAATATATGAGAACATTTTCACTAGGCATGGAATCCCATAAAAAATATTGTAAGACAATGGAAGGTTATTTTTAGGAGACCCCATGTTAAATTTTTGCCAAGTATTTGGGATAAAGCACATTTATTCTTCTCCATATCACCCAGAAACTAACGGGTTAGTCGAAAGATTCAACAGTATCTGAAAACTATTATATTAAGTTTTTTAAATGGCAGTCAGAACAACTGGGGCGAGTTTATCAATTCGATACCGTTCGAATATTCCACCCCGGTCCAGGATTCTACTGAAATATCATCATTTGAATTTATTTATGGTAGAAAGTCAAATCCACCCGGGAGAAATTATAATGAGTTTATTTCAAAATATGGGGGTATTTTAGATTATGAAGAAAATAATAAAACATGGGTAACATACCTGCGCTCAATGGCGACAATTAATGAAGCAAAATTGAAAGTGAAAAATGAAAGAACGTTATGATAAAAATCACAGTGAGGTAATATATAAAGTAGGCGATAAAATAGTAATAAAAAGATAGTCATCAGAGAAAAGAGGTATAAATAAAAGCCTTAGTCCAGTTTACATGGGCCCGTATGAAATAATTGAGCAAATAGATCAATTTAGCTATAAAGCAAGGATAAAAAAGAAATCAGGGCTAATAACAAGCGTGGTTGTTCACGCTCGGATAATAAATAGTTATAATTATGGGTTAAATAACAGATAATCATGGGAGAAGGAAGTAATGTGAGGAGTATTTATAAGACCTTATCAACAACCAACAGATCAAATCCTACACACATCAATGTTTACGCGGGCCTACAGATCTATAGCCAGTGAATTAACGTCATTATATAATATTTACGTACTATATAAATAGATAACATTAGTTTGTATATGTTTCCTCCTTATTAAGTAAATACTTTTAATCGACCCTAACACAACATTCAAATAATGTTTGATAAATAAAATTCCTTTGAATATCCAAGTCTTCTCCCTTTTTTTTGTTTGAATTGATATATAATATTTAAACTTTAAAGGTTTTCTACAAGATACGAGTTCACTAAAAATATTGTTTTTAGATACAAATATTTTGGACTATGATATGAAAAATATATATAATAAAACACTCTTTAAAAATGCAAATGGTACTAATTAATCTCCAAAAATCCGATTCCCATTAATATATATCATCCTAGTCTCTTTTTTTTTTTTTCATTTTATGCGAATATCAATCACTACGAAATTTACTCTATTTTTCTCAAGGCTCAAATCTCGGATCATGGTACTCAATTGTTTTACGTGGTTTCAGATTCTGATCTAAAATCTAAACAGTAAATTTTTATAATCAAACTAATCTATTTATGAAACCATACTGATTTAATCATCAAATTGACAGAGTTCTGGAAAATATATACATGGGAGATTCTAAGGAAAGTGAGACACGTTACTATTAAGAGATGAAAAATCCAGTTTATGTATGATTTTAAGTTTGTAATACGAAGTATGAAATCGGTCGATTTTTTTGAGATTTTTTCTCGGTTTCCATATTCAGATCAAAATTACGTTAATTGATGGGAAAAAATATTTGCAAAAATATATTCTCGGAATTTTAAAAAAAATTGTAATTTTGGTTTTCTTTAATAGAAAACTTGGTAAAAGATGGAGCTTTTTTTTTGTCTCAAAAATCATTTGAATTCTAACTTTTTTTCTTCTCAAAATCAATATATTTTCAAATTTCAATAATATAGAATGATTTTTTTAAATAATCTTATCTATGACTATGAATCCACTGAAGTTGGATATGAAGATATTTCTAAAAAAAAAATATTCAAATTTTCAAAAATCTCGACCAAGTAGCAGAATCTATATCGAAAATAGATAAAACAGCATTATATAGTTATTTTTTTACAGATCAAATATTGGAAAGGTGTTTTACAGGAGTGTTTCTAATGACTTTAACGAAATAAGACTTCTAAAAAATATATTAAATATACATAGTAGTTTGCCTAAATTTAGTAAAGATGGATGCAATATCCTATCTTTAGTTGCTTCGGTATATAAAAGAAATGATCTAAGAAATTTCGGCTTTGGATTTTCGAATAGAAAATATTATAAAGCTGTATAATTGTTCGAGTCTGGTATTTTTGAATTTGGCTCCGAAAAAAATTATCAAAAAAATTATCGAATTCGGAACCCGAAAAACTCAAAGAAATGGTAAAGAAGTATTTATTAGATAATTCAATGATAGGCAATAAAGTTTACCTCATTAAGAATGGCGAAAATGTTTCTGTTAAAGTCCCGATTTATTATCTCGAAAGCACCAGAAATGAAATTTATAAAGAAATGATCAGAGAAAATAAAGATTTGGAAATAGATATAAATTCATTCTATAAAATGCGCCCAAAAAACTTTAAAAACCCCATGAGAAAAAAATAAATTAGTCCAATCTGCTATAAGGTCCAGAAAAATATCAAAATTCTAAAAGTTATCGATTTAATTGATTCCAGTGAGCGGTATAAAAAAATGCGAATCAGAAATTAATACGTACAATTATCACAAAAAAATCAAAGAAATTCAGAAAAAAGCATATGTCAGCCATTGTAAAAATATTGAAGAAAAGCATTGTATAATTATATTGGATTTTAAGGAAATTTTTAGGATAGGGGGTGGTTCAGTTGAAACTAACACGCCCTTCTATAAAAAATCTTAAATTTTGAACTTAGGATTTTTTACTATATATCTAGGAAATGACTGCACTTTGAAATATAAATGCGATAAATGCATTTCTAAGATTATTAACCATGACTCAAAATATGCTTCCTATTGCTTGATGGATATTCTGAAAACCAGGTTTTACGCTCTTATCGAAAAAAGTGTACATATGGATCGATTCAGAACCTCATTTTCGTTCATTCGATTTTTTGAATTATATATTTTGGTAAATAATACAAAAAACCGGGAAATTTTTTTCTCTAAACTATTTCGCTGAGTATCACAGTAAAATGTTGTTGATGGGAACTTCGGTATTTTTTTTATAAATTATTTTTTTTATCAAACAATTTAATACTTTTTTTAAAATTTTAGGTATGCTTTCGAGATGGTTGAATAGAGCTATGCTAAAAAGAGACATAAATACTATCAAAGAACTTATTGGAAAATTATATGAAATATCAAGTGTAAACCAGACTAACAACTCAAAAGCTGTTTATATTAGCTTTAAAATTTATTATGGTGGATCACCGAGATCAATTCTTGAAAAAATGGTAGTGAAAATTTTTAATTTATATTTTTCTTTTAGTATGGAATCAGGAAAATTATTTGTATCAGTAATAAGAAGTCTTGATATCCAGTATTATTCTAATATATATTTTAGAGTTGAGTATAGATTTAATAAACGAGTTGCGAAGTATTCAATCGAGCAAGAAAGCCAAAAAGAAAACGAAATAGAATATTTAATGAGGAAAAATCCTCAATCAAATTAGATCAAATGAATTGAATTAATTGATAATTCTTAACAAGAAATTTCTGAAGATTATAAATAAATCGGAATTAATATCTAGGTAAATTAATTTTTTCTGTTAAATATGCTACTTTAAATCATTTTTTTATTTTAAAATTTGAGTTGGGATCGTTTTGCCTTTGGATTATAGATGAATAATGATGTTGATTTCACTGCGTCTTGAAAAATTCAACTTTAAGATTAACGAATTTTGTATTTTGTTTTTTTTGTATTTTTCATCATTTTTTTATTTTTTACAGATTTAAGAGGTGTGTGATGATTTATAAAGAGATACAAATATGTATGAAATGTAGATTATATTATATATATTGGTGGAATTATCATTGATGAAGGTATGGGGTTAGATAAAAAATGGTTGGGGCCATAATACTTCTCCCGCAAATCAATTGTATATTGTTAACAATTTTTTACGCTTTCGCATAACAATTAAAATCACAAATTCATTTAAATTATTTTCTTTTTATTTATCAATAATACACCTTTTTGAAAAGTTAAAAAATATTGAAGTCTAAAAAAAATCGTCGATAATTATTTTAATATTATTTTATCTATTTTTGTCAAAACTAAGAAGGCTTTGTAAGCATATCTTGAGCTCTAAATAATCATTGTTAGCAAAAAATCTCCTCATTTTTAACTTTTGGTATTTTTTTTAGCATGTATAACAATGATTTTTTTTATAAAAATTAGGTATAGCGAATAAATTACAGAAAACATGGCACTCAGTATTCAGATATTAACTATATTTTAGAAAATTTATAGATAAAATTTACCAATTAACCTGAATTTTTAAATATTTCATATTACCAATTTGAAGAAAAGTGATAGTTTTAGCGTTAATATGAATATAAAACAAAATATTTTATGTAGGCATAATCCGATTCAGTTTAATTAAAATTTTTTATTTTCAGAAATCAAAATTAAAATTTTTGTGTAAAAAAATTCATTTTTATTCTTGATAAATAAATACTATATACTAAGTTCAAAAAAAGTGAATTTTTATTAATTTTTTTAGAAAAGAAGAATAATTCAAATTCAAACCGTGCGCATTATTTTTTATTGTATTTCAAACTAAGAATTAATATTAAGTATAACGATAAGTAATAACAATACTCGTTTAATTTTTATTTTCTATATTTTTGAAAATTTTTAAATTGACATTTTTTTAAAAAAAAATCTAAGATTAAATTGGAATTCGATATAATCTTTAAAGAATTCATTTTTTAGTCTCTTATAAATTTCTTGATCTTTTATTGAATCGTTATTATAGTTTGTATTCGGTCATCGGAAATCGTTATTCATGTTTTTATTCGGTCATCTGAAATCTTTATTCAAGTTTGTACTCGGTCACTGGAAACCGTAACTGAGATAATGAAAGATTCAGGAAGCTATTTTTATTAATAATTATGTCAGAAAGAAAAACATATTCCCCCCCCCCCCCACCACAAAAACCAATTTTTTATTAAAGAATTTTGTTATTATTTTTTTTGAATCTTACCTCGAAAGTATTCGCTATTCAATCATCTATATCTAGTTATAACTTGAAAAAATTAAAAAAAAAAAAAGCAAAAAAATATTTTTTATTTGGTTTTATGATTTAATTTCATTTGTTTCTTACAGTCAATAATTTTAAAATATTTATATATAAATGATTTAAATTTATTCTGAGCCAACTATAATGGTGATGAAATTTATTTACCAAATTGAATACAATTTTATTGGTTACATACTCAAAGTTCAAAAAATTAACACATTATGTATTAGTACCAAAATAACCGCATTTAACACAATGTCTTACCCGAGTATCTTAGGATACCATTCTCAAAAAGACTCCCTATTTTTCGTGGGTGAGCACTTTTCTTGAGAATGTAGGTTTCCAAGTTCCTATAAACATACCAAACCTTTTCACGTTCAAGTTAAAAAAATGTAAAGAAAATTTAAAAGAATGTCCAATATATTTTAAATAATTTCCAATAGATTTAAAAGAATTTTCAATAGATTTTAAATAATGTCTAATATATTTAAAAGAATGTAAATCAAATTTAAAAAATATACTATTGGCGAATTAATTTTTTCAATAAAAGAATATGAAATCCTTATTATGGTTCTACATTTAATCGAAAACTAAATGTCCCAAAGCTGTTTGACTCATAAAATTGACATTCCATCCAAAAAAAATTCGGCAAATGCTACCTATAATATAAAATATTATTCATACGAAATCTTTATTATATTTAACAATTATGTATTGAGGACCCAATAATTTGGGTTAGAAGCTAATTGTCTGTTTTCTTTTGCCTTAAAAACCAAAAAAATAAACATCACCACTCTATTAGAGCGTCTTTAACGACATTAAATGCATTTTTATGAGATTTCTTCATATAGTCATGATTTTATTTACAGTTCGTAGTATTCGAAACTTTTTGATTTTTAATATGAATTCCTTTTATTTCAAAGTGGCTTATAAAAGATAAATAACAGTCTTTTCGATTTTCATTAATGATACTACTATTTCTTGAAATTTACATCGATTTAAACTGTTGGTTCAAATTAGCGGCACCCTTTACAACTAAAAAAAATAGTAAGCATTGAAATGAATGTTCATGAAATTAATAGCCAGTCTTAAAATTTATTAATGCGCTCAAATCTTTTGAAAACTATTAGTGAATACCTTTACGGAATCATTTAAAAAAAGCCTGAGAATCTATAGCCCTCACAACTTGTATAATTTTGATTTTATTGAATTTTTAAGGCCAAATATTAATTTAATAAAATCACGTGATACGATTTTTTTTAAAAAAACTATTGATTTAAAGCTAAATATCTATTATAATGATGAAATCAGTGATCTAAACATTCCCAGAATGGAACGAATTGAGGCAGCTCATTCAATTTTATTAAAACAATATTTTTCTAAACAAGATTTTAAATTGGAATTAAATTTTTTTAATTCAAATTTACATTCTTTTAAATATATTAGACATTATTTTAAATATTTTAAGCATTTTTTTAAATATTCTTTAGATTTTTTAACTTGATCGTTAAAAGGTGTATTGCGGTTACTCATGTAGATAACTTGGATATCGTTTTCTGCGGTATTTTTCGAGTTATTTGCGTTTAAAGTATATATGGATTATATGGGCCGATTAAAAAATTATATATTGTATTTTATTGGATAAAATTTTGTAATTTGATCATTAAAAAGAAATAAATAAATCCCACAAACAATAAATTGACTCCTATTTAAGTCAAGTGTTCTTTGAATTCACCCAATTGGCATTAATTAAAAATTCTTCCTATAGTTATTATTAAAACTACTTCTCACTTTTTAAAAAATCACCCATCTATAATCGTTAAAATAATTCAAAATTAACGAGCATTTATAAAACCAATAAAAACTGAATGTTGATTTTCGGAATTTTTAAAATCTCCAATATAAGTAAGCCATTTTTGATTTCCTCTAAACATCATTCATTTTATATTTCGACATTCAAGGTCTGGATTTAAGTAAAATATACTTTAAAAACAGTAACTATACGTTATCCAATAAACAATCCAAAAAATAATCCAAAAAATCGCTCGATAAAAAGTAAGAACATGCCTATTTTATAAATTAAATAATAAGCTCACTACAAAAAAATAATCTAATCAGCAATAAATAAACATTTATTTAATCTCTAAACAAAACTAGGCTGGGATTCCATTGGTTCGTTAAAAAAATATACAAATAATCCTGAGAATAATTTCATGTATTTAAAAAATCTCCAATTTATTAATAATTTTTAAATTTTATCTTTCAAAGAAACCATTTTTGAAAGATATTATACCCCTTCAATGATACCATACTAAAAAACACAAACTGATGCTCAAAAATTTAATATTCCTTTTTTATTTTATTTTGCTCTTATTTATAGTGCTAGTTATCAATCCAAACTCTAACAATTTCCTAACTATTATGTTTAATTTATTGGATCGTCTGGTATCTTTTATTCATATTACAATATTAATAAACACAATATCAATATTTTAAATTTTTTTATTCTATTTATTAAAAACTCTCCTTGTTTAAAAAATATATATAATAAGCTATTAGTATACCTTTATATATAATGTATCACGGAATTTTATTGTAAGATAACGTCATTAAAAACTATAATAAAAAGAAGTATAGAAAAGAATATTATCCTAACTACAATAAGCTTTTCTGCCAGATTACCGGCTGCGTACCTACGGGAAAAGGGTTCAATCTAACAACTTAAAGACTCCATCCCTGGCATTGCTTCAAGTAGGCTGGATGATTGAGGTTACATGCAGTCATGAATTAAGCTCTTTGTCAATGAACAACAGTTCATTGAAGCTACTGAACTCCTAGTCAGAGCCCACTTATAACAGGATTAATAAAATTAGGCTCCTAACCAAACTTTGGATTGATAGATATGGCTTTCCTACAAATAGCTGTTAGACGCTGAGATCCGTCTGACTGTCGAACGCAGGAATTTTGCACTAGAATATGTCTCAGCTGTGCTAAAATATCGGTTAATCCAGTTTCTAGATGGTCCTCCTCTGGAATTTCTGTCTTCCGAATCGCACTGCGTTGTCTCTACTACTCCCAGCCAAGAATAGTACAACGCTGTGTGAAATTTTAGTTTATTGTACTTCGAAAAGTACATATAATCCCGTTAAACCACGGAAAGTTATTTCACTCTTAGGGGTACCTTTTTTGATAAATTTAAAAAAATCTTCATTAAAAATCATTTAATTTTGCGATTCAAATAATATAAATGTAAATCATGTTTCTTCTTAAATAAAAACATGTTGTTTTTACGATGTTTTTAATTTTTCTATATCTAAAATTCTCTGTTTTTTAAAATCTATAGATAATATTAGCCAATAAAAGTTTCTTTTTTTTTTTTTAGATTTTTCATCAATACCAAAGTAAAGGATATTTTTCAAATATACCACACAATGTATTAAGTTAGTACCTAATATTTTTCTGAAAATCAGATTTATATCCAATAGATTCTCCATAGTTATTTTTTTCCCTTTTTTAAACAAGTTTATATATGTGGGGGAAGAGGGTTTCAGAGTTTCCTTTTTTTCTTTGGAACTATCCGCGCAGTAGAATCGATTTGACCTTCATCAGAAGTGTCCCTTTTAAAGCGACCATATTTTAAGCATCAGTTGCTAAAAAATGATTCGCTTGATTTGAAATTTATAAGTACTTATAAATAATAAGCTGAAATATTAAGTTTTATTTTTTTTTCGTTTTCGTTTTATTTTTTATTCATTTTTTGTGGGTGTGTGATGAGATAAAACAAGAATGAATTAGAATGAAGAAATAATATGCGCTAAAAAAAGCCCTAGTTTTGAAAGATAAATAAAAAATATATATCTTGTATATTAGAATAGGTTATTTGAGTACATAAGGTATAATAATGTGACGCTCAGAAAGAGATTAAAATTTTTAATTTTTCTTATATAATTATTTCTACTTTAACGGGCCAGTGCCTTTTTTACGTTTTTTTTTGCTTCACTCTCATAAATTTCATTTAACTATATTCATGGAAAAAAATAATATTCAGTTACTGTAATCAACTTAAAAATTACCAAATTGTCAAACGATGTATACCATTTTTTCGGTAAGCTTCAATTCGGAATCTGTCTTTTTAATCTATCTTTTTAATTTCTATTTGAATTTTTTTTCCTTTTAACGATTTTTTTAATTTCTCTTTATGATTTTTAAATAATTTTGGCCAATTAAATCACCAATAATAACTTTTTTAATTATTTTCAAAAAATTAATAATTTTGGAATCAAAGATATATTCATTTACACGCAATTTTATGTGTTTATATAATTTCACATATAGGGGTTTTTATCCACGTATATAAATGTTTACCTTGATAAGTAGAAATTTTATTTTAAACATTTATTAAATAAAATAAAATTTTGATTTTTCAAGGCCTTTAAAAAAAATAGTGTTTCTTTAATTGATATAGGAAAAATATCAGAATCAGAATATATTTTATTTTAACTATTTATTAAAAACATATATTAAATAAAGATATGTTCATCATTAAATTAATCTCATTATAAATAAACCTATTCTCTCGTTTTTAGTTTATAATATATTTATATAATTATACATAATAAGTTCTCAATTTATATGAAAAACAAATATTTTCATCTGGATTTTATGATTTATAATTGTTTTATTTATTTGAAAATACAACTAAGTTTTTTTTTTAAATCCTTTTTTAAATAAAATTTCAAAACATATTTATTTATTTTATTATGATTTATATTTGGGGTCTTATCGGACCATTAAATTGTAAAAATATTATTTTTTCAATTTTTCCGATTAATTTTATATTAATCATATAAATACGACCTTTTTGGCTATAAATAATGTGGTTTTATAGTTTTTTCCCTTATTTTATAATTATTATTTCTATTTTTCATAAAAATAAATAGAATTTTTATTCCTCCATTAAATAAATTAAGCACAATGTCACAAGAGATTTTTTTATTTTTTTATTGCTAAAAAACACAAAATTTATCAGATATTCAGTATTACTTGTTCTATAAGAAGAATATATGTATAAATTTCAGCTTTTTGTCTATTTATTCTAAAAATCATCAATATTAATATTATCATTATAAAGAACCGTTTATTAAAAATGTATATCTTTAAAATAGAATTGAGTTTTAAAAATTAATAACTTAAATCCATTGAAAATTCTTTTAACAAAAAAAGAAGTTTATGTTTGAGGTTGTTTTTTTCTTTTTCTAAAGTTTTTGGCGAATAATTATATTATAAGCAAATTTAATTATGATTATACAATATATGAAATTATTGATATATACGTCGAACTTTTATATTATAAATTTTTTGTTCATCTCATTAGGTATAAATATATATTTACATATACATATTGCTATATTTATATTTATATATATTTAGGTTTAGTTTTTATTTTTTTCAAACTTAAATTATGGTAGTTTTTTATCAAAAATATTTTAAAATAGAAAAAATATAATATTTACGCCATATAATAAAACTAGGGAATTATGATACGCTTTTTTCTTCACACGTATTCATGGTTTACCTGTATTTATATTTATAACTTCAATTCCAGATGCAATTTAACTTTTGGCCTAATAATAAAATATTACTATTCATAATTATAAAAAAAATGGTTTTTTTCGTTTTTCAAAATTCGATGGGCGATCTTACAAACTTTAATTTAAAAAGTTTATCTCTTAACCCAAAATCTAAAATTTATAAGACCTTAATCGTAATAATTTCACATAAAATAAAAAAAATGTCACATTTATTAAAAACTCGTCACATGCTTGGGATAATTTTTTTATGTTAAGTTATTAAAAATTATATTTATACGGAGTTTTAGAAAAAAAATAGAAACCGTTTCAGATTATCGAGGTGTGAAAATCTGCCCTATAAAAAAATTCAATTTTTTTTCAAAAGCTTGATTATTTTCTCATATTTAATTTTTTTCTATAAAAATTATAGCTGAAAAAATATTTCAAGCATAATATATAAATAATTAATGAGATATAAAAAAATTACTGCTTAAAATTTATAAAATACTGCTAAATTTTAATTAATGAGTATTGGCTATTTAAAAAATAAATTAATTCAATAAATATAAATATTAGAAATATTAGAAATTTGATTTTTTTCTCTGAATTAAAATAAAATATTTATTTATTTTTAGAAATAATCTTTTAAAAAAAAACAAGAAAATTGAATAATTTACTTTAAAAATCAAGACATATATACCAATATGCTTTCTTGAAAGATTATAATTTTAATATGATATATATTAAAAATAATGTAAATTTAATATACATAATAACAACCTTAATTTAATAGCTTTTTAAATTAATATTATTTCATGTGATTTTAAAAATCTATAATTAATATTTATTTGTTTTTTAAAAAAAATACAAAATCTTGAAAAAAAAAATCATAACCTTGAGAAATAATTTAATTATGCGTATTTCAAAAAAATTTTGATCTATTTTTTAAACTTTTTTATAAGTATTATGGATTTACGAGAATTATCCCTCTATTTGAAATTCTACTGGGGTATGAGGGTATTATTTTACACATAATTTCACCGAAAAAACAAATATTTGTTTATTGTACTAATAAATATAAATATAATAGGTTTAGCCAGTATATTTTATAGTTAAATAAGTTTTTAATTTGTATAATAAGAAGTAAAGGTTTTTTTTTGTTTAAATATTGCTCTTAATTTAAATTTAAATAATATATATATATTAATTATATACTGAATCAACCGGAATTTTTATTTTATCATATTTTTTTAAAATACGTATTATTATTATTTATTTATTTTAACTGGTAAAAAATTTATTTAATTATCAAATTATTCGTTTTATATATTCCCTTTTTAAAAAAAGAATGAAAAAGATATGCAGAAAAAAATAAAGCTATGAAATAAAATAATAAAGATATTAATGAGATTTAAACTTAAAAAATATACCGTTATTGTGCAATATAAAATATAAAAATGGATATTTTTTTCATAAGTAAGCTATAATAGCTAGGATTTTATTATATGAAAATGCGTATATAATTATGCTTTGTTTAATAGACGAAAAAAATATAACGAAATAAAGTTAGCGTCTAAATATTCATTTTTTTTCTCGAATATTACCTAAGATAAAATTTCTAGCTTTTACTTTTTTTAAGAAAAATTTAAATTTTTTTTGGTATTATTATTATAATTTATTTCAAATTTGTTTTAAATTTAATAAGATGCCATAAAGAATTCAAAAGAAAAAAAACATCAATTTAAACTTTTAGTCATAAAAATCATCCATACCTATATATCAGCTCCATTCCTCGAGTTACTTAGTACAAAAAATATTCATATTACGCCTAATTCCCTACCCTCCCCTCAAAACTCTAATCAGCGATGAAGATTCCATCTCCAGCTGTACTTTGGGTATCGACGGGATTTTATAATTTTTAGTGTGAATGTCTGTAATATAAAATTTTTTGGGATTAGATTAATTATATATATTTTTTTAAAAAAAATATTTTGTATTTTTCATTTCAAATAATAATTTAAGCGGTACAGAGTAAAATTTACAAGTTTCTGAATTTAAAAAAAAATGTTAACAGAAAAAAATTGTATTAAAAAATCGGAAATTTTAATCTAGTCAAAAAAAACTCTCATTGAAATTTTTTTCAATAAATAGTATAACTTAGATCTTTAAACACTGTTTCAATATATAAAAAAATTTAATTTATATTTACGGCAATTTTTTGTGTATTCAATTCCATCTTTTGATATTTTTTGCGCAATATAAAACTTATTGTAGTAATTAATCTTTATTAAAACCAAAATAAATTATGTATTTATGAAAAGTGATAAAATAAAATCCTTCAATGACTATATCAGAAAGATTTTCACCCATTTACTATTCATCATATCAAACACCACAAATTTTTATACACAAATGCTTACCGCTATTTAATAAAAAAACAAGCATATATTTTTGAGCATACATATTAAAACATCAGCAATAAAATTTTCTTATAATAGGTTAATATTAATTTTTTTTTTTATTTAAGAGTTAAAAAATATCAAGATTATCTGACAGAATTGGGTTTAAAAATATTTTACGTCCTCAAAGATGTTTTTATAAACGAATTAAATCTCGCATATTGGATATGTGAATTTAAGATGAAATTATAAAAATAGTAAGTAAAGCTATTAGATAATATAATAGAATTTTTCTTGATAAAATTATTTATAAGTTGAGTTATTGTTATGGATAAACCATATATATATATCAAAAATAATATTTGTGATATGATAGAATAATAGCCAATTTTATTCATAAGTATCCGAAAGATTAATAATAAAAAAATAATAATACATTATCTGAAAATGGAGCTTATAATTATAATTTTTTTGTATTTTTAAATGAAAATTTTATATCCCGTTTTTTATATTATTTGATTTTTCGGCGAAAAAAAGATTTAGTGAAGATATAAAAAGGTGATAAATCCATATATATGTATATCGGCATCTTATTTGGAAAAAAATAGTGTTAAACTAAATTAAAGAATTAAACAAGTTTAAAAAAAATTTTGTACGGTATTAAAAGTCTAAACCAAATTATACAACATTTAAATTTTATAATAAACCATATTTTACAACAAAAATAATGATGGATTTAAGTTCAATTTATAGGTTTATAAAATTGTGAGAGGCTAATAGAGCGATGGCCAAATGAATATTAATAATATTAATAATATTACTAAAAAATTAATTAAAATGTAAAATAATTGTTGGTATAAATAGCAAAGTTTTGATTATACAATAACATTAAATAATAATCAATCTTCCAAAATCATCGCATTTATTTATAAAAAATTGAAAAAAATCAGTGAAAAAATATTTATTTTTTTAAAAAATTAAACAATAGTTTTACATTAATAAATTTTATAATATATATATGTTGAATTTTTTGGTTTGTCATTACAGTTCTTCGGGTTTCTAAGTGATATTATTTGAGGATTCATCATGAATTGAAATTTGTGTTCAAAAATACTTGGAGTAAAATTTATTAATATGGATTTTATTTTATTTTTTTTCCTTTTTTTTATGGGGGTTTTTTTTGTTTTTATTTTTTTAAGAAAATAGAACAGAAGAAAAAAGCTAAAGAATATAAATTTATAAATTTTATTGAAAAATTTCAAAAAAGGTAGTAACTTGGGTAGTGCTATCTACAAAAATAATGGTTATCTTTAGTTGGGCTTTTTACACAAACAAGTATCAAATTTTCTTGTATAGGTGTTGTCTTATTTCCAAAAAATTCCTCCTTCTCCTTGATTCCAGGAAAACTGATATGTTTAAATACAGGACTTAGTATGTGTTGGAAGTTCCATGGTTAAAAGTCTTGAAAGATACCTTTCATATTATTTATTATTATTAGTATTATTATTCTTTTATTCATGCCATTACGTGTACAATTATTTTTTTTGAGTGTCAATAGTGACTCATTTTTAATAATAAATTTTCTTGTTTAATTTCTCGGTTATTAGCATAGAAAGGTAATATAATAGTATCATAAAAATAACTGATCTTTGAATTATATGAAATCCAGTTTATGTTTTATTTTTATATTTTATTACAGGAGCTATAAAATATCCAGAAATTTTCGGATAACTAAGACTCGAATGAGTATGAAATTAATTCATCTGAGTCTGATTGGGCGGAATCAGATGCGACATCTAAACTTCCAAATATATTCAATACAAATAAACGTTTTAATAAATTGAAAAAAAAAATAGATTTATTATATTTAACAAAAAATATAGGGTATCATTTTATTCAAAAAGATTAGAACATTTAAACGAGTCTATTTTTTTTTTTAGCTAAAATTAAATAATCCCATTTAGATAGGTATATAATCCAAGTTAAAAAACACGAAAATTGATGGAAATTATGAATTTCATTTAAATACTTTGTTTTTGATTTTTTTAAAAAAAATGAAAATGATCCAATATATCCAATTTAAAAATTCAAAGTTTATTAAAAATTTCTTATAAATAATTTTATTTTACAGTAATATAAATATAAAAAAATCAATATAATAAAAAATAAAAAAATAAATCAAATAGACTATTACTCAAATAAATACAGAAAATAATTTCGAGAAAAATTTATGGTAATTAGGAAAATATAATTGTATGAGAAATTTGAAGATTTAAAATAAAATTAATATTCTCTTACTAAATTATAAAAAAATTTATAAGAGAGGTTTTAAGAAAAAAAGCTCATTTATTTTTT